>JAPYZI010000022.1:0-206210 GCA_030523105.1 Ophioninae sp. A BG-2022a
TATATATATATATATATATATATATATATATATATATCGGTTTATTCATGTTTAAAAGACACATAAGTACTCTACATGTGTATTTCGAGGCACGAGAATGCTGGTGTGATTAATAGGTATCTCAATCCACGCGAGCCTGCTTCTTTGCTGAGCTAACCTGCTCCGTTTTTCACTGGTTCTCTAAAGACGCGCGACAAGCGGCGTTTTCCGTGAGGCAAGCCCAATCGCCCCGCGCGATATTCGTCGTTGCCATTCTATGGGCGCTTACACGAAATCGCGGATTGTTGCCAAGAAGTCTTCCGCACAGACCTTTTATTTTGTACACATATACCTACGCTCGCGTTTACGTCGCTGCATTATTTATACTCGGGACTCGTATTCGTGTAAAAGAGAATGCACAAATTTGGCGCCATTTGCAGAGCTGCTCGATCGCTAAAAATACCACTGGAAAAGCGTGTTGGGTTATTTTTCAAAATTACCGATCGACTGGGAAATTCTTTCAAAGGCTTGCCTTTATGAGAGTCTCACTGGGAATTAATTTAAAGCTTGCATCGTTGGACCGCAATGGTGTTAGCAATTCTTACCGAACCCATCTTTTTTTTTTCGATTCACGCTATAAAAATTCCAGCAATATTCCGACACATTTTTACCCAAAATTAATGACGACAAATTGTAAAAAAAGAAAACATATTATATTATATTATATATCATATAAATTATATAATGTACACATGAGTACTTTAAAAAAAATTATAGATATAAATTAATTAATAATTCCGAAAAATAATACTCATAATAATCATTGAATTATATCCATTATATTATATAATATAATTATTGATAATTATTATAAACGTTAATTTTTCAATTGCAATTACTCACTTTTCAAAAAGTGAGTAATTGCAATTGACATAAATTAGCCATAATAATTGATACAATTGTGTTATATTGAAACTTTGAATATTTCTCGTTCCGCCACTTGCTTCTGATTTTTCTTCGCATTTGCCACGTCACATTTGCAAACGTAAGAATATTCGATACTTGCTACTTACCCCGTCCGACGTAATAATTATCCTTTCCTGAATAAATGAAGGTTAACAGGGAAAGTAGTATGTACGGTGAAACAGGCAGGGCAAACTTCAATATTTTATGACTGGCTACTTTTGCCTGGTATTTCATCACCCATACATCAGAAAATGTTGAACGTGCCAGCTATTCTCGTTGTTTGATCAACGAACTTGACCGCCGCGTCCAATAAAGCCGATCGTTTTCTTTTTGTCACTGCAGAATTCAAGGAAGCTTTCATGCTTTTCGACAAGGACGAGGATGGAACGATCACGATGGCGGAGCTCGGTGTGGTCATGCGCTCACTGGGCCAGAGACCATCGGGTAAGACTACTCTTTTTTTTTGTTCAACGTTTTTGTTTTTTTTTTTCACTCTCGACCCGAACAATAGCGGAACTGTAGCGATAAAGTTGCGCCCGCGCGCCAATACCAAAGACGATATATTGGCGCGAGTTCAAAGGGAAACCTACACGAACGGTAATCGTTTTTGTGTTAGTGTGAGCGTGCACGTATGTATACGCGAATATGCAGATTGAAAAATCGCACAATGCTGATCCGGAGAGGTCAATTCTTTCCTGCATATCGATTCTTTCCGTTCTTTTCGAAATCCAGTTGATTTCACCGAGAGATTCCGAGGGACGCGCGAGACTCTTCACACGCGTATAACGCATCCTTGCACACGAAATAGTCAGCCCGCGTGGAATAAAAAACGTGCATTCAGACTCCATCCTTTTAAGCGACAAATCCACTGACCGGACTCTGAGCGAGTTCATCGAATCGCTCGATGAACAGCTCGACGAAACTGGTCCACCATGGATATCGGAGCATCGCCTTTATCATCAGGACATTCCCTTTTTCATTGGTGCATCTGTTTGCCTCTTCAGTTGAAATAATCACGGCGAAAAAGTGTGGATTCTATTCGCATTTTTAATTCGTTCGAATACTATCGACGATCGAAAGCAGACGCGTCGATTGCGCTAATTGTGAAAGTAACTGCTTTACGTTTGAATTAACAGTATGAAATAAATTAATTGTGTTTCATTAGGAATTTGAATTAGGTAAGATAACAATGGAAACGATCGAAAATTGGATATATATATATATATATTCTTTAAATAAAATAGTTTATTTTATTTTATTTGTTTTGTTTTATTTTATTTTATTTGTAAGGATAACCTTTTTAAAAATTATTTTGGTATAATGAAATAATATTTATATTGCTTAAATATTGGGAGTACAATCGATATTACAAATCAATAGTATTTTAGCAACTTAACTTAATAGAGTAACTTGAATTATTTTTTTGTATAAAAGAATTTATAAAATAAAAATAAGATAAAGCATTTGGAATATTTTATCATGATATATATTATTATTGTTCTAATAAAAAATGGAGATATTTATATTACATCTATTTTTTAATAATAATAGATAATAAATATTTAACATATTATTTGATTATAATGAAATATTATATCGTTACAATATGTTAAAAAACGGCAATATAGTGATTATTTCAATGAAATCGTTTAAATGGTATCTTCTTATTTCTTGAGTAAAATAATTTTAAAGATACAAAAATGAATAAAAATGAAAATATGAAACGTAGGAAATAACTTCTCGGCTTTTGTTGATACTGAAGCTCAGCGACGGAACGGAAAAAACCGGAATGCGAAAAAAATCTGCCAGTACCTATGCTGTTTAATATTAATAACGAACCCCACAACGCCTCTCTCGACGTCGGACCCGCCCGTTAAATTGTAACTCGTTCGTTAACGCATTCTACCGTGAATTCATTAACGCGGACCTTCGAGACAAGACGCGAAATTCATTTACTTCGTTGTTAACGAATGAACATATACGCTTCCAATCTATGTATATGTATACACCGAAGTACCACGTGTAAGAGCTAAAAACTTGAAGGCCTATGGTTTCCGTCCCTCCATCCCGTCCACCCTCACTCTCTTTCTCGGAATTCAATTTTATTTTCATTCCAACTTAACCTACATTGGTCTAAATTCTAGACGAATTTCGCTTTCTCGTATTTCATGGCAATTTCACTGCGTAAACTTCGGTATCAACTCGCTCCCATGCAAATATTCATTTCGAGTCTCATTTTCATTTTAATTTCAATCTTTCCGGTACTTATCGTACCAAGACAGTGTCACACGTAAATTATCGTTTTTCAGCAACAAAGAATTATTGTTTTTCGGCCTATCGTGCTTTTCCATTTTCGAGCCACAGGTCTCGAATTTGATTTAAAAAATACGAACTGTGACGTTGATTCGGTGCAGAGACGGAGCTACGAGACATGGTGAACGAGGTCGATCAAGATGGCAACGGTACAATCGAGTTCAATGAATTTCTGCAAATGATGTCGAAAAAGATGAAAGGCGCCGACGGCGAGGACGAGCTTCGTGAAGCTTTCAGGTATTTCGGAATAACGGTCTGTTTGCCAAAAGCGAGTACGGCTACATTTTTTTCCCTAAAAACGTTAGATAGGCGATTCGAACGCGAATAGATAGTAGGATCGTTCCGTCACGATGCTTTGTTCAGAAAAAGTCAGTTGTCCTTCGAGCGTGGACTTAGACGTCCATTGTCCGAAAAGCAATTGAAAACAGACTCACTTGGGCGAACGAAACGTTTGGACCGCAATTGGGGCAACTTTAGTTTTTTTGAAAAAGCTTCTTTTTGGGCATATTATCCCCACGAGCATACCTGTTATCGCCATATCAACGTACTGGGCTGTTCCCAGATTATATCATAAAATTAGTGGAATATACGTCGCGGAAACGACAAACGATTATCAATAGTGAAGACGACTGGACCACCTCCTAATAACAAAGCATCACAGTTTACATCACGTAATATGTATGTATTTGTTTACAACGCCTTCTCGGATGTACTTTTGGAGTTTCGTCGTACACGCTCTTGTCAAACAGACTGCAGACTTACCTGAATCGCACCTGATCTATTATTCGAACTTCTTTTATTGCCCTTTGCCATTGATAGCCATCTCAAGTAATCTTTTTTCTCTACATCAGACTGGCCCCATCAAAGCTTCCTCAAAAAAATCCACAATCCCCAAAAGTGGCTCGATTCAACTTTTCCAGCTGAACAAGCCATTCAAGCCTTTTTTTTGTGTTCCATGGGATTCAGAGTGTTCGACAAGAACAACGATGGTTTGATATCATCGATGGAACTGCGGCACGTGATGACGAATCTTGGTGAAAAATTGTCCGAGGAGGAGGTCGACGACATGATCAAAGAAGCCGATTTGGACGGTGATGGAATGGTCAACTACGAAGGTACGAGTTTATCAACTCAATCCTCCAACTTCACCCCCTCACCCCCCAACTTCACGCCCTTCCCTCTCAATCCAAGCCCGTGCAAAATAATCCTTGGTGATAACCTACGTTTCTCTCGTTTACTGTCGTTCCAGAATTCGTGACAATTCTCACGTCAAAGAATTAGCTTGCGCGAAGGGCTGGACTGAAAGTCAACGATACCAGGACAAAGGGAGCAAAGATAGTTCGTGTCCTTGCCGAAATACTGCGAAAAAACGATACGGTTGAAGAGCTAGAAACCGAAGAGCCAACGAATGCAAAGTGAGTGCTGCAAAAAAAAAAAAAAAGAAAAAAAGAAACGACAGGTACCTCGAATAGCACGAGGAACGAAAGAAAAGCCGAACATCGCGACTGTATGGGTGCGAAAGTGAATGAGTGAAAGAAAGAGAGATAGAGAGACAGAATAAAAATAAAAAAGTTGGTTTCACGAGGAAACAAGGATGAAGCGGAGACGGGAAGACATCGCAATTCGGTAAAAACCGGAAGTCACGTATTCTCGTTCAAAGAAGCGAACGTAAAAGTCCCTCCTCGTTTAATTTCCGACCTCTGCGAAAAGATAAAAAGAAAAATAAGAAAACGGGGTAATCTGATCGTCCTTGAGATACTAAATACAGTTTATGTTATACGTTAGTACAAAAATTGTGTAAAAAAAGAAGCAACCGACGTCACGTGGTACGCGACGAAAGCAGGAAGCACAAAAAATAAAAAAAACAAAACGACATACGAACAACAACGGGAAAAAAAACGGCAACAACAACAATAAATGACGACGACAACAGCAACAACAATAAACACTGGACAAAGGGAAACGTACATCCGTGTATATGTTGAAAGACATAAAATGACAGGCGCGTGTTTCAGCTCGCGTACCTGTCTGTCACTTCGGGAAAATAATTTCTATATCATTATTTTTCGAATTTGTTTGTATCAATTAAGGCTAGTATATCCTAAGAAAAAAAGAAAAAGAGGTCGCTCCTGAAACAATCAACTGAGCTTCGTTTAGCGTACCTACTTTATGCGTATGCTATAATATCTCGTTTACAATCACACACAAAAAAAAAGCGAGAACAAAATATGCGGACACGCTGAGATCGTCCGAGCTGAAAAATTGTTACTAATAAAAGAGAACGAAAGAGGAACGAAGTTTGATTTAAAGAAAAAAATAAATAAATTTAAAAAACACTTTAGGAGCGGTTCGGTCGTCCACTACTTAACACCACATTCCGCTCCAAATTTGTACGCGAAAAAAATAACTTGAAATATAGAATATATATATATTGCATTGATTTTTAAGAGATACGATCTTTTCGATAATAGGCTAGTCAAAAAATCGAGAATTGTTGTTAGCCGAAGCAATTAAGGCAGAGTCGTTTCCTGCAAAAACGCCACGTTTTGCAATTTGCAATTAATTTCACTCCCGCTGAAGGGTGGGGTGGGTCGAGTCCGTTTGATATCGCTGCAAACAGGGAAATTCCCTCGGGCACACAAACACGCGGATACCAATTTTGAACCCACATCACTGACATTTGTCATTTTACAAAAACCTTCATGTACTTATTTATTCATATTTATTTCGCGATAAGTACCACCGGAAATACGACATTCAGGGTCTTTAAAAAATCAAAAATAAATCGTCCTTTAATCAATGAAAAGATCGGTGAGTGGATTTTTCTACGATTGTCAGGCGACTCGACCCCCTCGGAGAGATAGAGAGAGAGAGGATTAAATATAAGTAGAACGAAAATCGAATCTCAGAGTTTCTAGATCGAAATTTTCGTTTTTCTGATATATATACTTCGACGCTACTCCTCACACGCGCGCACAGAAACACACATACAGAGAAACACGTGCTGCGAAGACGAAAAAAGGTAAAACAACAAAAAAAAAAAAAACAAATCGTTTCCCACATTCGTAGAGTCTCGCACGTAGATTGTATTCGTTATAAGTTAATAGCTAATGAGCCTAGGATTGAGATTAGTCGTAGCGAGTAAACACGTAGCAAAACACTCGAGTAAAACATATTCACGTATTTAAAAGAAACAACAACAACAACAACAACAACGGCAACAAAAAAAAAAGAAAAAAAATGACGCAATGCGCGAAGCACTAATGAATATTGATGTAGTTCACGTAGAGTGGTTGGATAGTACTGTGGTATGTGGCATCGATATTTTCGTGATTATAAAATACGAGAGCGAGAAAAAAAAAACGAAAAATATACGCGTGCTAGCGACGGGAAGAGCGAAAAAACAAACGTGAGACGAGGATGGGATTAATCGTGAAGAAAAAAAAGGAAATTTTTGCAATTTGGAGTAATACGAGAAACGATCGATTTTTTGGGCGCACGGTTGGAACGGCTGATTTGAAAAGAGGATAAGGAAGAAATCATTGTTGTTATCATCGGTAGCGCCGATGACCCGGTGATTTTACATAGAGCTAGACAATAATGTGTTACGTTTTTCGTTTCTCGCGTTAAACCTATAAACATTCGATATTATAGATATATTCGAAATACACGAGAGTGTAAGATGTTGATATTATATGATACGAAGAGAAAAACAAAATCGGTGCTTTAAGCCGTAGAGAGATGAGAGAGAGAGAGAGAGAGAGAGAGAGAGAGAACGCGATCGAGAGCGAAAAAGGAAGAGAGAGAGAGTGAAAAAAAATACACATTTGCGCGATCTAGGCATTGTCGGACATCCGGAAAAGTTCGTGAAGGGATGGACATCGGCATCGTTTGAAAAGTAATCCTGATGCTTGAAAATTGTTACGAGAAACGTCGACCTTACGTTACGAATGATTTTTCAGCCAAACCTGCCTCCCGATAACAAAAAAAAGGTACACGTAGACTGGTAATCAGGAAAAGTAATTCTTGTTACTAATGATCCGAACACGGGAGTAATCGTGAAGAATTTTTTATCACGATACTCCTACGCTTGGTGGTACAAATTTTTTTTTCGCGTGCGGAAATTTCGTTGAGATCGTTTTCTCGAGATCGTTACTTGGGCGAAGTAGGTCGAGACGAAATACACTTCGCTTCGAGACCGGTGAAGCTTATGTTATCGTATCGCCTGGTCGAAGATTCGGTGAATATTTTCTTTTTTCTTTCTTAACAAGAAAACTTGATGGCGAGCGAAGTTGCAGGGAAGAGAAAACGTTGGACGATCGAGAAGAAGTTGCTTTCGCAACAGGGCCAACTCGGACGATATTTTTAATGCAAACTTTTGAACACTTCGCTTTTTCGAGTATCAAGGATCGCGCATACGTACCCAGCCAAAAATTCGATCAAAAGTTCGGATTTTAAACGTTGATCGAGGGTGATAACGTTGCTGATTAGTTATCGACGAATTGATGAAAATAATCGTTCAACACTCGAGCAGAAAAGATTTTTGGGGAAAATGAAAAAATCAATTTTTGCAAATAATCGTGGTTTTTGTGAATAATTGTAATTTTTCAATTACGCTTTTCGATTATCGTAAAAATCGAATTTTTGAGGACGTGCGTTCTAGAACAAATATTTGTTGAAAAATATTGTCAACCGAAGAAAAACTTTGGGTCAACTGAGTTAATTGATTTTCTCAACTACTTGTGATTTTTACCAGAAATTGTGCTTTTTAAATTTCTCTTTTCGATTTTTTTCGATGATTGAAATGATCTTTTATTCGGAGATACATATAGCTCAAAGGTAATGAGCTTTTCCTAGACGACATAAAAAAAAATCGCTATTATTCAGCCATTTTCAGAATGACACAAAATGAATAAAAATTCTGAAAAAAAATCGGCACGATAAACATGTCTCTGAATATAAACGATCCAGGGGTCGTTCCTTCGAAACAATAATCAATTACTATAATTAATTATATTTTATTTTACTTTTTCCAAGCTTGACTTAACTTTTTTCAAACTTTCTTTAATGTTTTTTGAAAGTACCTAAACTTTAATGGTAACGAACAATTCCCTGGACGATATAAACAAAATCGTTGTTATTGGGCGATTCTTTAGAATGGCAAAAAATCGGAATGAAAATTCTGCTAAAAATCGTAACTATTCAGATACATCTGAAGATAAACGAACTATTTGTCGTTTCCTCGAAATAACGGTCGACGACTGAAATTATGAATCCGAATTCTGTGTTCATCGCGAGTACGGATTAGCTATTCGTACAACCTCACCTTCTGAAGTACGAAAATTCCGATCGCGTGAAATTTTCGGCTGGCACGTGTGACCCACATCCTCAAAAGATGTCCATCTCCAAAAGCTCTCGGGGAGTAATTAATTATCCCCAATAATTGCTATGAGACAAGCGTTAAGGGGTTTGCGCAAAAGTTGAATAAGTGAAATTATATGTCCACCGTGAAAACGAATTTGGAGGTTCGATTCGTCGAGCCAATTCAAATTGTAATGTATAACGTCCCGAAGACAATATATCCGAGGAGATTCAATGAAATCTTATCCGAAAGGGTTTTTCAGCCTGGACGGCCTACGTTGACAGAACGAAGAAGAAGAACACGAAGTAGACCACTTTCAAATGCAAACAATTTCACATAGTTCGCGAATTTTGTCAACTTGCCTAATCACTGATGTGTGCTCGTTAATTATTTAATTATTTTTTTAACATAACTCGTCCACGTTTCATTCACGCGTTCCTTTTTCATTTTTAATGTTTTAACTCGATTGTAACAAGTAGCTCGGAGCGTTAAAATTGAGACTATCACCGCCGTAATTTCTCGTATGTAATTCTCGTATCGTACGTAATATATTTATTTTTACTATTCGCTCTCTGGAGTGTTGTCTTCGTGTTCACGATTTTTTATTATACATTTTTCAAGATATATACATAAATACATACATATATATATATATATATATATATATATATAAATATATAATTATTTTTAACTGGAGATCGCTATTATTTTTTGTCTCTATCTCGAGCTGAGATCGCTAAGAGAAAAAATCGAAAACGTGTCTGAATCATTGGAGAGGGTGTGTTTATTTATGATCATTGAAAAAGCATTCGAGCAACTTGGTTTAGCCATTCGATTATTATTATTATTAGCATTACTGTTATGCTGATCTGCTGAAACGATCGCGGTCTAATCCAACAAAAAAAAAAGAAAATAATATTTTTATAACTCAACACGAGACGGAAAATCGTTCAACGTTTGAGTACGATCATCCCGTTTGCGCGGGCAGCTCGCGCGAATAATTTTCATTGCCGTCGTTATTAAATACGCTACTAAGTATAAAGGTCCTAAAACATTGACGCAACGCGAATTCATGGTGTACTGGAATAATCGTACGCCGGAGATATTGTTCTCGATGAGTATGGGTTAAGGGGATGAAAAACGAAAAAAGGGAAAACAGATTGAACTGGAAAGAGAGAAACGGTCTTCCTTCGGTGCAAACTATTTTTCATATCGATCGGTATTTTTGTCAGTGTTCAAAAAAAAAAAAAAACTCAATGCACGAATCATTGATTTACTTGCCTGTCGTGAATGATGAATCTCTTCGTAAGAATGGATCGGTTCAAATCTTCACGTCGGTGAACACTTTCGAATATCACGTACAGTCTCATTTCCACACCCTTTTTCCTTCAAATTATGATTTCTTTCAAAACTGAAATTCCCAGCAACACAAGATTCAAATTAGAAAAAAAACAACTAAATTTAAACATTTCTGTTCAGAATGACGACACTTGGAAGCGAAACCAACTTGAATGTTTTCATTTGCGTTTGGCTTGCAATTGTATTTTTCGAGAATTAAAACGTTTTCAAACATTTCAATTCGTTCGACCGGTCAAAAGAAAATGAACATTTTACGTTCCAAATATGCAAAGCATAATTTTTCGATATTTCTTTTCTTTTCGTGCGACTAATCTTTTCGATTGGTTGCTTTTTATCGTGATAGAGAGTCATAGTATTATGCAGTATTTTTCGTGAAGCAATTATTCCGCGCACCTTCGATGGGCCTTGCATGATCACTCGAAACTAAAAGTCCACGATACTTAAAAAATAACCAAGGTTAAACAAAGCGTAATTTCTTACAAATAATAAGTTAGGTTTAAAAAAATGTCCTTGATTTTGCATAAAGCAAGTATCGTTAATTACCTCTTTTTGGGATTAGTAAACGTGAAATTAATTAATTAACTAAATCATGATAGTTCTATTTTGGAGACGATTCCGCCCGGATGTACTATAAAGAAAATATCAAAGTTATTTTTTAGCAACAAAAAACAAGACGATTCGTAAGATTTGTCATAATATTATTTAATCATAATTCCGCTGCTGCGTGTAATTATTAATATAAAGTGATAGTGTTATCATTTAATTATTTAATTTTTATTTAATTATAAAACGTTATAACATTAACGTCACAATAATAATTACGTTAGTACATAATCATTATTATAATTGAGCCGTTACTCTGTCAATGAATACACTCGCAATTACGATAATTATGTGCTTGCATTAACAATCACTCCGTCGCGAGATTATTACATTAATTGCTCAATTTTACAATTATGATAACTGTGATCGCGTTGATACAATAATAATTGTAACGATATTCTATAATCAAATTGCCGTAAGAAGCTTTACGATTATTTGACAACTGAGTATCATCATGATTATGTTAATGCCAACGCAAGTACAGTTGTCATAATTATGAAATTAGATTATTACATTTTTTATAATTATCGATATATGTAGCTTGCTCACGGAACTCAACTTTTATTCGGTTTCTGCTTTCGTACAAACTGCTACTCATCGTGACCAGTTTTCGAAGGACAAGTGATAACAAATTCAATTTTCATTGATGTCACATTTTATACTCGTGATCGACTATTCGTCGTAAATTATTATACGCTTGATTCATTTTATGCCAGACTCTACACTTGATTTTGTTTCCACGCCAGATTCTAAGCTTTGCAAAAAAAGATATATTCTTATCCCCACCACTTGCAGCGCGAAATTAAGGGGAGAACTACTGGACGAAGAGAAAAGGCGATTTGGCTGATATCAAAACGCGTTAAAATTGCGAAAATAATCAAATGATTCGTACAAACGTGCGTCAACAATGCTACGTACGTACGGGATAAAAAAATATCGAATTAATTGCAAACCCATAGACAGGCATCCGGATTATCCTTGGGAATTAGATTATGTAATCATTACTGTTAATAAGTGTAACGTTTATGCTGACTGCGTGGGATGTTCTCGTGCTGAGACGCTGATAAAAATTCTATGGTAGCAAACTTTTGCACCGAAATACATAAGTAACCTCTAGTTTCTATCATCCAATTAGGCTAAAGCGGCGTGTCTGTTTGCCTCGTTAGTCATTAATAATATCGCAAGGGTGTTAAAAAATTACGAATTCGTGCGAAAAGCAAATAAAAAAGAAAGAACGAAGAAACATAAGAAAAAAAATAGAAATTTAAAAAAATAAAATAAACAAACAAAAACATTTGTACGTTTTGAAAATTCGGAGCGTTGAACGTTTCATCAATGACGAGTGGAAAAGATCGAGGAAATGGAGAATTTCGTAACAGCTCACGATAATGTTCCCTTGCGAATCGACCATTTTTTTGTGACGTCTCTTTAAAGTTCAAAATAAAGGGAAACCTAAAAAAAAATACATTTTCTGTCAAAAAAAGCAAAAATATCGCAAAAAAAAAAATATAACATCGATTTGGTGATTCCGATCGATTCTTTCTTGCATCAGCCTATGATTTGCGAGTTGGCCTACGTAATTATAGATATAAAGAAAAATGAAAACATCCGAGAGTCTCGGCCAAGGAATTTGGCAAAGTAATTATCGTTAGCAAAGAGTCTTTCATTAATCGAACGAAACGTGAGTACAAGTGGCGGTTACGAGAGTATGGAAAATTAACGTACAGCGCTGCCTGTTGCAAAGGGGAATCCCATAACGGTCAATGAAGAGATTGGGTGATGTAAACCCCGCGACAAAAAAAACCAGAAGAGAGGAAGATAGATCGAGAGGTGGTATATTGATATATATGTTTATGTATATGGAGAATATATATATATATATATATTGATGATGATGATGTACGTATACGGAACGTATTTATTAGGGTGTCCCTTATTTTTCGAAACCAATATTCTTTCACCTGTATCTATTAATTTTCTTCATTTTATTTCAACATGACAAAAATTGTTTCTGTTTGGCCCATCCTAGATAAACCGTGTCGAAGTGCGTCGAACCATGTTCGTATCAACCCAAACAAGACGACTTTTAAATATGGAACAAATTAACCTAAAAACTCAGTTGGTATCATATTTTTGATAAATGTGATCATAGATAATGTCGTTTCTGTTTTGCATTTACTTAGCTGATTATTTCATGTTCCGTAAACCACACGCAAATCAAAGATAACCGTTCAAATTAATTATACGTAAAAATTCAACATTCTCTAGCCCCGGATTAATGACGACAAAGAAAAATAATATTTAATACTTACGCTTTAAAACTTCGAACGAAATTCACGGTTTTGAAGTTCAGTAAAAACAAAACAGCGTCCACGTAAGGGATATCTTAATATGTGTATAATATGTGGTATTACATGTTGTACACATGTTCAATTGCCCCATATAAAGATCTTCTGTTTTTACATTATAACACACAACCCCTGGCTTCGTTCGAAGTAACACAAAACAAACTTGTGTCCATATAAGGGACTTCCTGTTATTTATATAATATATAATATTTATATATTATTTGTATAGTAGATAATTATCGCCTTATTCCATGTACAAGCCTTGCGGGTTTTTGCGATTCGTCCTTTCTTTCCTTTTTCCTCGACTTTTCTTGTTTGTACACTTTTTCGAACCTAACCTCTTATATTCTCCTGATTCCTTGGTATACAAGCTTTTTTTTTGTTGAAGTACGTAAACCAAAGCCACAAAAAAATTCGACGTCCTGCTCGCTGGTCGTCCTGCTCGACGTGCTTCCGGCTGGTCGTTGCACCTGCCGGAAGATGGCTCAGCGGCCATCACTCCCAGTATCAGCCGTGCGTAGCCCTGTTTTACTTCAGTCTATCTTCAGTGATCGCTGGAGTCCCACTCTGACCGCCCATCCATCGGCGTCGGTTTTATTTATGTATTATATGTAATGTACAATGTTATATATTATTATAATCACATTAAGGTGCCCTTCTATTGACCTTTCGTTTTTAAATAATAACACACAATTCGTAGTTCAGTTCAAAGTAACAAAAAAGCTTGTGACCACATAAGGAACACCCTAGTATATACATGACGACGTATTCGTTAAGGACGTGTGTAAACGCAAGATACCGAGAGTAAATATCGAACCTGGGGTAACAAATGTATTATTTTTTACCCTCATAGAGTTGTAATAAAGTTTCTACAATGAGAAGCTCCTGCGAACGGGTGTCTGTTGCCCTTTATTTTTCTAGAATAAATATTAGACTAATTATCATCATTATTGTTGTAATTGTAACACGCGTTGTTAAAGCGAGAAATAAGAACGGTGAGGAACAATCGTTCGAGACGTGTTTTCGTTGGACAGCGTATTGAAAAAAAGAAATATAAAAAAGAAAATGAAAAACGTCGTACGACGAAAGAGGCTTCCAGCCAAATATACGAAAGATGTTTATGTATATATACACACATGTGATTTCGTTCCTTAAAAATTACGCCGAATTGTTCACTACGCAGGCAGAATAATTATTTTTCAAAAGGAATAAGGGGGAAAGGAACACGAATATTTTTCACACCGAAAAATCGACGAATTCGTACGTGTCTTCGAAACTCTGCTCTCATGGTACCTGTGTGACTATGCTGTTAGATTTTTTTTTGTTTTCCGAAAAAAAAAGAGAAAAGCTGCGCTTCGGTTAAGATTGTGTTTTTCGATACTTTTTGACTGTCCCGACGTCGATCGAAAATACCACGCACTTTCTCTGTATTCATACGAAGACTTCTCGTATAACGCGATGAACACACGCTGTTTTCCGAACTTCGGATAGAAAAAGAAGGGAATGGAGGGAAAGTTGAAAAAAATCCGTTGGCGGATATAATCGCTTCGTTCACGCGTGCGTGCACATCGCTTGCGATTCCGAGCTGACAACGCTGACAGGAGAGTGCTATATGTGTGGTGTTACGTGTATGTAAATCGTATTACGTTTGATGTCATGTATCGTACGATATTAAAAACACGGCGAATGAAAATGGAGAGATCAACAAAAGTGACAAAGCAACGGCGTGTTTCAGTGGAATGTAATACATGTATCAAGTTATCCTTAAAATACAGCCATTTTATAATGGACACGTTGATTTAAGGTTATATTTATCGATCCCACGAAAATGAACTTTTTCTTGCCTTTGGTTTATCGATCAGCGTTATTGCGGAACTAATTAGCAGACATTGGGATCAGTCTATTCACCGCTACCAAAATATTCTCCATTTATTGTACTCGTCATCCGATGGATTGGACGATAAATGAAACACACTCCGGTCAACATATCGAAAAATTTGTTTAGTTTTTTCAATCTGTGTAATTAAGGAACTGATTAACAGACCTTGGGATTAATTTATGCGTTCTAACGTTTCACTGATTTTGCATCGGTCGGGCTCATCATCCAAAGCACTGTACAATTTTTTTTTTCTCATTACTATATTCGTGTTCATTCTTGCACCTTTATGCATCACTGTTGAAATATGCACATAGCCTTTTTGTATTGTGTAGTGCAGATTAGATCGTAGATGAGAATGGAAAGGTCTATTCTCATTGTGAAAAAAATACATTTTTTAAATAGTTCCCCAATAAATAGGTTGAATTTAAATACGTTACTTCCCAAGGAATTTATTATTCTTATTGTGATGTCTGAATATCTGAATTGATAGTTATATTAATATTTGACTAATTTGTGTACAAAAGTACACAAATTAATGCAAAAATTTTTGAAAACTTTGCCGACTGAATACAAATTCAAAGTTGTCCTGAGATTCAAAGATCACCTGCTGTATGTCAAATTACGAGTATCGCGATTAAAGAATCAAATCGATAACAATGATCCGCTGACCGGGCCGCGTCAAAGTTAAATAACACTGCATTTGTTCAAGTGATCCTTTTATTGCTATACATTTTTTTTTACAAGTACACCCAATTACCCGAATTTGAACTTTTAATTAAAATGATTACGATCGTTTGTTTAGTTCACTAAAATACATCGCGCGCAATGCAATCGTAGTATTACGATCATTCATTTCATTTTGCACGTTCGAATGATCGAATAAGTCCAATTTGTTGCGAATGTTCCATGCCACACGGTTTTGTGCTGCCTTGTCTCATCGTTGTCACCTTCTTAACCTCATCCTCATTGCACTCCTGATTCAGCAATAACGGTTTTGTGCTGCCTTGTCTCATCGTTGTCACCTTCTTAACCTCATCCTCATTGCACTCCTGATTCAGCAGTATCGCATTTTTGCAAACATCACAACAATCGACTACTGATTGTCATTATCCTTGGCGACTGAAAAACTAGCAACTTTCTACAAGTCACTGTCTCATGTACAGGTCTGGAAACTTTGGCTGATTTTCGGGCTCAAGCTTCCTCAAGGTCTCGGCCATTTTTCCAGTATGGCAACATCCTCCGAAAAAAAAAAGTATCATATTTGCAGCGTCGTAATCACCTATTCAATGCAAAACAATACGTTGAATTGGTCCCTTAAAATTTACTTGAAGAGTGACTAGCTGGGATTCTGGGTGACACACAGTTGCAATCGTGTATTTGAGGAACGTGAAGTACGCTGCATTAACTGACAGCCATTTGAAAAAAAAAAAGGATTCCAATCGCAAAAACAAACTCACTGGTTTTTACTGCTTTTGAAAATTGTTTCAATTATGAATGTAGAGTACCGTATTAAAGTGGAGCCTGCAGCGAATATCATGAGGAGGCCGTTGGTTCAATATAAAATCAAACATGACTTGAAAAACATTCCTCGATTTGATACATATAGTAGGATCTACAGATAATACTGGCCAAATGAATTGCTTCATTGACATTTTTAGAAAATCGTGTTTACAATTCATTTTTTACAAGCATCAATTTTTAAACAGAAAGTTCTGCAGCAGTTAATAATAATTACGGACGGGATCATTCCTACATTTGGAAAATACTACTTAACTGAACTGTTCATCATAAGTTTATAAAACTGTAGTTCCAGGGCTTCATGTTTTTCTTGCGATTATAAGCCATTACATCAGTTTTGAGTAGTTTGGCAAAAGTGCAAGTAAGTTGCGTTAAGTACAAGCTGTTTTCCAAATTGTCTTGCTAAACACTAACGATATTTGGAGTTCTCGTCGAGATCGTATCGGCTCTAAAAGATTTTATCACGTGGAGTATTCCAAATAGACTTGATGGGACCATTCAATGCGTTTGGCACGAGGAATATATTCAAAGTATTTAACGGTGTGATTTATATTCCGCCCAAGTGTATTCGTAGGTGCATTTGCTACTTCCGGTATATGGCTAATCCAGCACTATACACTCAGCCGTTGTATTAAACCGGGGTAATAAACTTTCTATAAACTTTAGAGATACTAATGTACTTCTTATTTCAATACTCGTTTCGTCTGATCGTGGAGGGAAAAACTTAGCCTACCATAAGAGTTTCCAGTTCTGTATCCGAGACAGAACCACGAATAATGGCGCGACGTCAACTCATTTTCCAAATTCGGGATCGTTTAATTATTACCAAGTTTATTGTCTCTTGGGATTAATTATCGCGACCATGTTTATCGACAGTTCGCCCTCACATCCACATCCAATGTACGTAATGGCTAGCCATCGCGATTCTGCAAAGACGACGAAACGACGAACGACAGCTGTCGTTTATGGGCATATTGCAACAGTCGTTGACTGTCAGGCGAGCTACTGCTGTCGAACCTCATGGATGAAGTGAAATGGGGCCAAACGCTTGATCGTAGGAGCAACGTAAACGTGGGTCGCTAAGACGATCTCGGATTCTTCATCTTTTTTATTAATTGACGTCTCATGTCGTTCAGTTGCCAGTTCGTTCAATCTTTTCGTAAGATGCAACGAACGACTCATCCAGATTGGACTCAAAAGTGAAGTTTCGGCGTTGTCATCATTGGAAAATAAACGGTATACATTTGTGACTCAGCGAAGAGTCTCGGAATAATTATTCTTAGGTATTCCTTGAGATTTACACGATTTCATAGTGCAGTTATGAAAAAAAAACTTCGAGGATGTGCAGTTTGTCAAGAATTTCATTTCGGCCGAATTTCCGTCAAATTTCAAAATTTTCGAATGGAGGGGAACTTACAGCAGATACCTTCGCTGTAACTATCCGACGTCCCCACTTGAAAATTTACAAAAATTGTCAAAGATTTCTGTCATGTCGACATTATAACGAATCAGCATATCGAGCGATAATAATGGTAAGCGCATAGTTTAATGGCGGGGTAAAATATTTAATCTTTTTTTTTTCATTTTTTTCAATTTTTTAAATGAATCCATAATATCTCAAGAATATTGTGTTAAAATTTCAAGTCGATCGGAGTAAAATTGACGAAGTTATGAGTATTTGAGCGTATATTGCTCCATACCGAGTTTTATACCCGGGCGGCAGCTGCGCGGCGCGCTATTGTATTTTTCTACCCCGAATAAATTCCTTCATAAACGGGCCTGTTCCGGTCTTGTTATTTATATTCGAGGCATGGTGTATATCAGTATACACATTAGTCTGTACATCAGTTGACCTCTGTATGCCGTGCGGAGCAGTAGCAAGTCACACTAATAGTTTGAGTCCGTTTTCGTTCGTGTTGGTATCTCGAAAAATGCCTCGAAAAATAAGCAGACAAGATCGTGGGAGCGGTATTGGGCAATTGTGCCGACCGAAAAAAAGTGCCTCCTCAAAAGCGTAAAAACGACGAACCGTTAGCTAATAGCGCTTTAGCGAAAAAATTAATAATAATCCTGGTGGGGTGGTAGAAGACATCCAAAAACATTATCGAATTATAGATTTCATTCTTGTTTTTTTCGACTACTGCTACTGTAGTGAAATGTGTGAAATATGATGAAAAAGTTACATTCCAAACATGCAAAAACGAAGGTCTTGGTTTCAAGATCAAGGTTACATGTGAAAAGTGTAAACAGCCTCACTACATTCCATCAAGTGAAAGAATAGACAGTGGTGTATACGATGTCAATTATCGATTTGCTTTTATAATGCGAGTGTTAGGCTTAGGTTTAGCCGGATGCTATAAATTCTGTGGACTATTGGATTTGGCGAGTGCTTTCTTATCGAAACCAGCCTATAATTTCTATATGAAAAAAAATATATAACTATATATAAAAAGAAAGAGTTTTGCGTAGACAAACGCAAAAAGATGCTCTCGATCATCTTGATGGAAGCCTTTTGCTCTACGGACCTGGCATCGACGACTTTGAGTGAGTATAAGAAAATTATTGAGTTTCATTTTGATTTACTAAAAATTCAAAGATAATTGATAAATCTGAAAAAAATTCATACGTATTCAGAAAAACGAACGAATCATGAAAAAAAATTGGGTTGCGGGGAAATTTGTTGGCTAATTTTTTTTTCATCATTTTGTTAATAACATTTTGGAATTATTATTACGCAAAATTAATCTTTTGAGTACCTTTGATATGCATGAATTTTCTCAGATTTTTATGCAATCGAGAAGTGTTTTCAAACTTATGTGCAATGAGCGCCAAACGGCCAAACTCTTCTGCGTTTTTCAAACCGTTTTTCTGAAACTTGTCATATTTGAAGTCCGTGTGCACGATAACTCAAAATGTACTGGACCAATCGATTTTAAATTGTGCACAGTATTTCTTCCCATAATTCACCAGGTATTGTCGAGAGCTTTTTCGTTTTTTTAATAGTTACTCATTTTTTAACAACAAATTAGCCGATTTTTTTTAGCAAAAATTGGGTTTTTGGCTCTCAAGTGCTGGGAAAAATCGAGAAATCGAAAAAAAATCCTCCCGTCATTACCTCGAAAAACATATCCTTGAATGCATTTGATTTTTTTGTTTCAGATGATTCTGTTGCGAGTTATGGTGCACACCGCAAACCAACTTTTTTTCGAGGCGCCTCCGGAATTTAATTTTCACTCGCTCAATTTTGAATATGTTGCAATGCAAATTTAGGAGAATGTTGTTCAAATGTTATTTTATCATATGTAAATTTTTCAATGAACGAACACTACCCGTTACGCCAAAAAAAATCGTAAAAATATGCCTTTTTTCGACCGAATTGACTTTACCCCCCCCCCCCCAAGCAAAGAATCGTTCATGGCGTTCTTAACTCATCAGTTTTTAAAAATAAGTGTTTTTTTTTAATAATTTACCGAATATTCTGAACGCTAGCTATCCCGATATAAAATTTTTTTTATGTGATGTGTTTTTTGCATTTTCTCGGGTAGCGTAGTTTTCGCATCACCATGGGGCCAAAATTGGCAAGGTTTCTTCTTGACAAGTAAAAAAAAATGATGGGAAGAGCTCGATCAGTATTGAACGTTCGACAAAGTAGTCAACTTCGATATATGGTAGATCAAACTAGAAAGAATAGTGTTAATAAGAAAATCTTGCACAAAGACATTACAGATCCTTCTAACCCAATGAATTTCAATAAATTCTGCCAAAATATCCATCCGTGCAATAACAATCTTAAGAAGTTTTGCAATTACTGAAAAATTAAAAATAGCAGCTTTCGAAAAACGTTAGTCTGCACTAACTAATAAACATCACGAAATGTTATTTTTATTCATATTGAATAAAAACGTAATTACCTATTTGCAGTTATACAGCAGTTCAAAAACTTGTTACACATTCGCATTATGATTTTTCGAAATCTATTTTCACAGAGGGCGGAAATCTGACTTTTTCGATATTGAAATTACACACGTAACACGTACGAGTAATAAACTCTTGACAGACACACAATCCTTTCTTTTGTTACCGAAAAGATTAAAAAAACAATACACACAAAAAACGAACCAACTGTGCAATCCTTGCAGAAGTATATCGAAAAAACACGCGACGTCAAGAGTACGAATAAGAAATCTCTTTAATGTGTATATATACACGTTTGTTACATGGCGCGCTAGCCTGATCAACCGACATGAAAAAAGGCGCGACTATAGACCCACAAGCGCGTTCGTGCTGCACATTGTCGAAGTTTCGATGGAAAACTCCATCAACGACGATAACACGGCATGTAGGGTATGGAAAAATGGACACGTCGCTCATATCAGATGTCTTCGTGAGTTTCTTTTTTCGTTCTTGATGCTTGATAGTGATTCTTCACTTGCGTACAGCTTTAAAGCTCGTCTCTGAGGAGCGTGTACCTGTTTTTACTGGGTGCGAGCTTTTTGAAGGTAGATTCGGGTGGGGTCGTGGGCGTTCTTGCTTGTCCAGTGCTCTCTGATAAATCGTTGCTAACTGGATCAGGCCCGTGATGGAATTCACGATGAAGTTTGCCGGTGTGCAAATCCCTCAAGAAACCTTTGAGCTTTCCCGGGACGTGTATGTCGTCGAATTTCGGAAAGAGATACATATGGCGAAAACTATCGATCGCTATGAGTGGCAGATCGGTCGATTTCTTATCCAAATGATGCAGGGGATGCGCAAACTTGTGACCGTCCGCAGTCACGAAATTCACGTTTTCTGTGGACGAAAAATGAAGACAATAATAAGAATATGCAAAAAATAGTTAATTACGCATAAGTGGGGTGCCACTCTAATTTCAAACTAGACATTTTTTTCTTCTCGTCGACTTCTCCAATTGGTCTACATTGATGATATTCCCGTGGCAAGGCTGATATTTTTAATTAATTTCACTATAACATTATGGGGTTTTGAAGTTTCATCCCACATTTTCGAAAATCTCCTCGCTTATAGTGAAATTGCGGATTGGAGAGATTTATAAAAGAAAGCCTTCCTGAATGCAATAATAAAAAAATGGCAGTGGTCCCTTCTTCCACTAACCCTGAAAATCCTATCCCTTCGAAAATTCGTAAAAATACATTATTTTAAAGACGAAACTGAAAATCGATCAAAATTCGTATAAATTTGCGTCCAGCTATTGTCACGAATAAAAACGCATGCACACGCGTGCACCTATTCAACAAAAATTTATCCATCGAAATTTGTATGGTGACTCACTTGTGCATAATGCCCCAAAAAAAATTATCATAATCGTGCGTTCGTTAACAAAGCGAACTGATAGCTGATCACGATGGAAAGTTCTCTAAAAGATTTATAAATATTTGCAATTGTGAACAAAAAATATCAGTTTCCGAAATTAGCTGAGCCATCGGGAGAAAAAAAATTGAACGATGAGGAAGTACTCACGTTTTTCATCGATGAGAGTGTGCGCGACAATGTCCTTGAAAAGCTTCACGCTCTCAAGGTCGTCCGGTGCATGGAACAGAATAAGGAAGGGCAAGCCTTCCTCAGTGAGCTCTTCGGCGTTTTCGAACGTAATTTCACGGACAAGTGGTACACACTTCTCTTGCGCCCAAATGTTAAATTCGTCGTAATTGTTTAAGTTTCCTCTGAAGGTTTCGTCCTCGTCATTGGACAACGCCGTGTCCGATCTGAACACGGCGAGTCGCTCTCCTGGCGGCCGCATTGGCTGACTCGCGTTACTAAGAAAACAAACATCGAGATTATGACAATCTAGAATGAATTATAATGAAAAATGTCGAACTTTTTGCAGCCGTGATCGAATATACTTATTGAGTGTAAAAAATAGCATGCCAAATTGGAGTTGCGATTAAACCGTAACAATCATTCAACTTTTTTATTGCTATACTCTTAAACCCAAACTTCGTACCTTTAAAATTTTTTATCGATTTTACTATTTTCACTCTAATTACATCTATCTTGGAACTGGACTTTTTTCAAAAAGGCATCTTCCAAGATGGATGTAAGTTTCAGATAAAAGTTCACGACGACGTGTACAAAAGCGATGTGGTTTCGGAGCATCAGGATAAATCGGGACGACTTGCGTATCGAATACGAAAAGCTTAACTCATGGGATGGTTATTTCATTACTTACTGCAATTTAATACACTGTCCGACATCGCATTTCGCGTCTGTGCAAGTACTTGTTAAAATGAAATGAACATCTGTTACAAATGTATAATTGAGCGATGTCGAATCTCGTGAATCAGGTAAACGAGGTTTAAGTTTTATTTAGATGGTAGTAATCGAATCGCAGGTGTTGGAGTTCTAGTGAAATTTAGTCTCAATGGTAAACTTCCGACACATTTTCGAATATCAGGTTTTTCTCGAGTCATGATTCTACAATATCGCAAATTTTATCGTGTGCTACTGACATTAAAGTTTGCAAAATTGCAACACCATAAAACTAATTCTCATATTAATCCCTCAAATTTTTTGTTGACCCATCGAAAGAAAATAAAACATTTGCTTTTTCGAAAACTCGATGCGCATTTATTTCACCATGATCGAGCTTCAACACCACCGAATAGCCAGACACAAATTAGACGCAAATTAACTTGATAGAGACATACTCGAAGCCAACGTGGAATTGGCAATCGTCCTTAAGATTGGTAGCGACGCGTCGGAACACTTCGTACTCAGGAACATCCTTTCTATCAAAGAAGCCGATCACCATACGCTTCTTGTCGTCCAAGTTCCTCAGCTCTCTGAGATCCTTGAACTCCTTTATCGGATCGGTCAGCTGCATGATCACAAATTCTACAAAAGCATCTGCAGAGCGTTTTCCTCTGTACTCTCTCTTGGTAGGTTGTCCATTCCTTATAACCTTGAGAGTGGGATACTTGGTAATGTGGTATCTGGATGCAACAGAGGCTGTAACGTTTCCATGACTCAAAAATTGCTGTACCGGAAGATAAACTAAAGAACAAACGAGATGGATAGAAACATTTATTGAGTACATACACTCTGTGTCGCAATCCACTTTGCCCATCACTACTTTCCCGGGCTCGGGAAAATGTGCTCTTACTTTATCAGCCGCCTCGTCGAAGACAGGAGCCAATATACTACTAAATCTGCACCAATCCGTGTAGAAGTTAATAAATACTAATTCATTGGATGCTGAAAAGTGAAGAGTGAAAGAGAAATCAGAATATTATTGCATAATACATAAGTTTAATACGTCTCTATCTCTAACTTTCTTAGTACTCATCATAATACTCCCTTACCTAATGTCATATCAATGTTCTTCTGTGTAAGTGGAACTGCACCTCCATCTACGTAACTGTGTGCTACGACGATCTGAAATAAAATGAGCATGGCGATTCGTAGCTACATTTCCAAACTGACATAACAGATATATGCACGTATTCGAAGTCTACCAATCGAACACAAGTGAAGTTTTATTTATCGCCATTTGAATAAACATATTTTTCTTGCATGAGAAAAGCCGATTTGCCGCTTCAACTGGACAATAACAATAGCAGGGATAATATCGCACTGAACAGGTGGTTGGATCAAGAATGCAATCTGTATTAGGAAAAAGTGGTACAACCTTGCAGTGATTTATAATCTTTTCTTTTCTATCGTTATTTCTATACTTATAAATACTTAGCTTCGTTCCATTAAATGTAAGTGGAATATTGATACAGTGCGATCAATTATTTTATTATGCAGCAAACTGTGGCATGATTTTCTAGAAAGATGCTATCGCACGTGTATAACCCAAGCTACAAAGTTTTGATCTCAAATTTCATATACATCTGGAAGAGCCGGAACAATAATGCATCAAATTTTGATTGGCATCATGGGACTTTCATACAACTGCCAGAAATCCTCCGGATGATGACAAACTTTCTAAAAAATCCGAATCAACGAATACCAACGAACATGCTTCCCGATGGGCAGGACTATCGCGAAGTGATATCCACTAGTGCGTATAACAAAAGACAAGCGCTGACGACAACTTTGAGGTTAAATTCCCAATATGTTTACGTGTTATAGCGATTTTTCTCATCCCGGATAACGCTAAATTTGCGCGAATTTTTTGTTTCGGAGAAATCGACGAACGCCGTTAGAGAGTTGGTTCATCAAATGCAACTAATACAAATGCGTTGTCGGCAATTGATAAAGAACCGAAGGATGTAACGCCGAGACAGATGACACCTCAACGAGGTACGAAAAGAGCATCACTCGATGGAATTAAACGGAACAAACAAGAAAAAGAACGAAGATCGCGGGTACTTACCAGAATACAAGCAAAGATCGTCGATTTAGAGTGAAAACTATCACATGGGCACAACATCTTGTGATCATCAATTAATCACACGCGAAATATTTGAACAAACATCGGCAAACGAGCGATCGCTGCGTCGTCAATCGCACTGTGGCGAGAACAGTTGTGAATTAGCTCAACGTTAAGAATAATCGACAATCGAAAGATAGACGGTTGCTCGACGTACGACAAGTTCGATCATTTGCACGTTTCTCACTGCGATTCACGGAACTTAAATGACGCGGACCAATCGTAAGGTGGCATATGTTATAATTGTACGATGATCGGACACAAAGGTCCTAAAGTTTTTCGGCCGAAGGAAAAGCCGACTCGGGTACAGCGCCACGTTACTCTATCGAAACAGTGCCTAGCAATGCGCTACCTTCAGTGATGTGAGACCTAGTGGAGAGATGCATGTCGGCTAGAAGGGGAGTCGAACTGGGCATTCAAAAGTGACTACAAAAACCTATACGTACAGGGATGGCGCCACTGTAACTAAGACCTCGTAAAGCGAGCTACATATATGCTCGTCGAGTGAGGAAAATGGAAGAGGATCGACCACGCATCCTAGCCAACGAATTCAGACGTACTGAATTCGTTGCTAGTACTGTCTCTGTCTGACCTTCACGCCCTCGCGCGTCGCACCAGATATTCCGATTGCAGCGCCAGTCTCTTCAATAAGCGACCTAACCACCCCATTACATTTGCGGTACTTTAGGAAAGTTTTCATTTTCTATGCGCTCATGAATGATGAGCAGGGTGCTCTTCACCCGTGACATGGTCCTGTGATTGCTTGCGTCTTTGCAAACATTCTTATATTTAGTTAAATATGAACTTTCAAACAATTTTACTAAGCTCTCAAATCCTCTCAAACTTTTAATCCTCAAAAGATTAAAATAAAATGGTGAACCCTTGTTTTTTACGGATTTCAAAAAATCTGGGGGCCAATTTCCCGCGAAAACTTAAATTGTTATTTTTTTAAACTACTAACTCTCGAACGATTTTTTTTTTCTCAAACGATTGTCAAACCATTAACATGTGTAAAGATTATTTATGATCAAATCGCTTTAAATAAATAAAAATCTCGTCCGACTATTCGCGTCAGCGGACGTCCAAAATTGTCGAATATAACATGAAAACCGAAATAACACTCTCCTGTTTTCCCTTGGATCCATCTTCGCCCAATTACGACGCCGTATAGAATCTACTCGAAACGTGAATACTTTTTTTAACCGGCATAATTAGGGTTCTAATGATCAAATATTGCAATATAGCTACCGATCACCACTAAATGATTATCTTTCATTTGAAAGCGACTAGAACGAAAGGGGCAAAGAAATACGAGTATCATTGCCCCTCTTTCCATTAGATCCATGAGCAGCCAATCACTTTTCGATCGCAGACGCCTAATGAACTACTTTCAATCCACATTATTAGGAATGTAACTGCTCTCGTTATTTTATGTATCTGACAATAAATTAGAAAATTACTAATGCTAACTTTACAAAAAATGTAATTATTTATTTAAGAAAACGGTCGATCACCTAATATTTTTATTAAAGCTCCAATTGTCCCCGAACGATGATAATAATAAATATATTAAAACCCTTAAGTTGTCCGGCTACGTTTATGAAGTCTTATGCACAGATGGTTGACAATGTTTTATTATAGTAAATACATGACAATAGTGGACGTTTTCACCAGTTCTTTACATTTTTCCAATCTAACTATACGATTCGAAGTATCTAGTTACCTTACGAGCTTACCGCTCGTAATACGTTTCTGTGATTACTCATTGATTTGGTATTGTTGACATTAATGACACTCGAGTGTGATTCATTTTGGCAATTCCGTTGCGAATAAAATGATCGTTCTATTCGCATCATTATCGCGACGCTTACATTACCAAACATGTTTCATCCCAACTGCTGTTCTGATGTTTTCATTTTTTCAACATCCCAATGTTGGCTGCCGTGTGTCATCGTCAAACTTTGACGTCGTATATAACTGCGGTAAATGGGAAAATGGTGGTCGACCGATAATTGAAGTTCGATGGTAACGCAGCAAAAGAGTGGTCCTACGCATAAATAAATCGTGTTAACGTGAGATGTGTTGTGTTTTAACGAAGAAGCGTGTCGCATAATTTAGGTTTGTACATACAAACATTCCGCAGAATTGACATATAAGGAATGTAAACAAAATTACGAAATGTGCGCCAACAAAGTGATAGCAACGATTAATTCTTGAAACGTATACGAGTGACAGAATCATATAAATATATATCTCAAAACACTAATTCGTGGTGTCAAAAATTTTTCGTATGTGCAAATTTCGATTCTTTTAATCATCCCTGCGCACCTCGTTCGGCTTAACGCACGTTTAAATTAAATCATTGTCCATAATAAAAATTAACAAATTTACTGCGTGTTTAATTCGTCACACTTGCATCGAGATAATGGGTTTTAACAAATACGACGATTAAAATACAGCGAATTTTGTTTGGATTTTGTCACGTTTACTGCTCCTTCCGTGTTTTATTTGGGTGTAAAGTGCTCCACAAATTTGTATCACCCTCTTTAAAAGCTATTCTTATTAAGAGTACTCCAATGGAGTTATCACTTGTATTTCGATATAGCACAGAACGCACATTGAACTTTTCTTTTTCCATATCGTATTCTGATACAGAACTCCATGTGTGTTTAAAAAAATGTATGTCCAGAGGGGACAGCTGTTTCCGATCGAAAGATCCTCCACTTGTGCAATTATTCAGTAGCAAAATAAAAGTAGATAAGATTGAGTCCAAATAATTTATGACGTAGAAAATTAAAATGCAGGTAGTGTGGGCTTGTTTGAATATGTTGCATAATATATGAAGATGGAAAGACAGTAAATTCGTCTATATTAATCTATCAATACTTACGAGCGAGAGTACAAGCGCTCAACCTGCTGAAGAGTACGAGCGCTCAAATTAACTGCTGAAAGATACAGCAATTCCTGACAAATAACATCTCGATATGAGTTTCTGAAATTCAATTGAGAACTTCTACACAGAGTGAAATCAACTATTTTTTCTAATATGACAATGTTTTATAACTTTTTTACATAATATATATAATACAGGTGATTTATAATTGTAGCTGAGCAATCATAAAACAGGATACCTGATAAATATAAGCCAAACACATCAATCTAATTGTAAAGCATGTACTTTCTTGTTGCAGTTGTTACTATTGTTCTTGCAAAGAACAGTATTATGATCACTTGGCTAGACTGAGATTTCTGATCAAGCCTCAGAAGAGCGTGTACAATGTCACATTGCGACGGCGAAGCTGGGGCGCCAGGCTTCCATCAGCTCAGCATCACGAGTGAGTTTCAACTTTACTATTAATCATGAACTTGATTGCTGGAATATACATATTTATTAGAATCTAGATGCTTATCTTTGCCGATTAATTTTTATTAGCCAAACTTTAGAATAATCTAAAGATTCGGGTATAGAAGTAAATCAAATAGCAAAGAATAAAAATATAATAAACAATTAATTTATTTCAATAAAATTAAATGGGATCTTGATCTCTAAAAGCCAATACTGGTTGGGTGGTCGGAATGCGGTTGGGGAGATCACCGAAATTAAGCAGCATCGAGAGATGCTGATACGTGGTACGGTTACTGCCTTACTCTGGCTGGCGCATCGGCCACAGTGCAGAAGGTTATTTTTTTGAGACTTCGGTGTAGGTACTTTAAGACAAAGTCCATACACCAAAGAATCAGACATCCATTAAGACAAATGCAGGGTCATCTATACTGGTACAGGTTTTCCACAATTTTCCTGTGTTTGTGGCAAATGTAGTATAGTGTAGCTGAGTAAGCTGTTACCGCACCATAGGTGGGTTAGCTTAGCAAAGTGCAGGTATGGAATCCCAGGAAAAAGATAGAACGATGAGAAAGGTTAGCGAGCAAATTTAGAACTCGAGGAGCGAGAAAGTTCATATGTAAAGACCCACAAGGATGTACATGGAATAAAGGAAGCCCCATAGTGAGACAAGATTTGGGCTAAAAAAATAATAATATACAAGAATGGTGGTTTTTTTTGGTCTTCATAGATAAAAATGGTAACTAGAGTTTTATTCATTTTTCAGTCGAAGCTGCAGTGCTGAGGTGTTCGTCGTTTCTCAAGCCCAATCCTTACATCGAATTTTCAGTAGACGACAAGAGTCCACGCAAAACAGAAGTCTCGAAATCAACTTATCAGCCGAAATGGAACGAGGAATTCACGATTCTCGTGACACCTTACTCGCACCTATACTTTCGTCTCCTGGATCATAGTACTTTTCGCAAGGATACTCTGATAGGCGAAAAGCGTATAAGTTTGTTTCAAATATTATCTCATTACAATGGCAAGCTGGAAAATCTCGAGCTAACACTCGATCTGATGAGTGACAGCAAACACGACTTTGCCTCATCGAAAATGGGTGAATTAGTGACGCTCTTTGACGGCTTGAAGATCGATATGGCGACAGTACCGCAACCTCATCATCAGTGCTCCGTTAGTGGTGCACCCTCGCCTCTAGGTGAATTCTCGATCAACGTGAAAACGTTATTACGATTTATAATGCATGAGAGAAAGTGATGCGTGTTTTATAATGCCACGGAAAGACCCTCCATTGTACGTGCGAAGTTTCAAGGTCATTGACTGAGCGCTTTCACGAGTAGAGGTTGAGCGCTCGTACTCTCGCTCGTATTCGTACTGTATATGAATGAAACTTGCCATGCTCCTTTTTTTATTGATCCAAACGTACTTGAAAAAAAATCTGTTCGTATCTATTTATTCACCGATCAAATATAATAATGAATTACATTACGAATATAACGTTCTAGAAAAAGAAGCGAATTGATATTATTTCTCAATGAGAATTCGTCTTTGATTACCAATGAAAACATATGAATTTCCGTCTTCATTAGGATCTTTCTTATCCTTTATTGCAGGCGCATCGAACAGCGACACAACGAATAATCGTAGTATCCTCAATGGAGGAATAAGAGCCTTGATGCGAGGTCAAGGTGCAGAGAATACAGCTCCATCGACGGCACAACCGGGAATGGTACAACGAAGTTCCTCAAACCTACTACATGATCCGGGTTACAGTACTGCGATGGCTGCACCTTATATCGATATAAACAGTACCCAAATAGTAGACGGCGGAATGGCCGTCGTGGGCACCGATTCCTCCGCGAACACTTCCGCTGACGTTAATAACGCGGCATTAGTGGTAGTGCCAACGGTTCAACCCGTCGCGGCACAAGCTGGTGCGTCGGTTCTCAACGTTGAAGCCGAGAACGGGGCAACCCCCGAAGAACCTTTACCCGCTGGCTGGGATATGAGATACGATGTGTATGGGCGTAGGTACTACGTCGATCACAATACTCGTAGTACCTCGTGGGAGCGGCCACAACCGTTGCCCCCCGGATGGGAACTGCGTCGTGATCCACGAGGTAGAATTTATTACGTTGATCATAATACGAGAAGTACAACGTGGCAGAGACCAAACACCGAGAGGCTTCAACACTTTCAGCATTGGCAAGGAGAACGACAATACGTCGTTCAACAGGGCAATCAACGTTTCCTTTATCCTCAGGTTTGTTACCAAATCACGTTAAAAAATTGTGTAAACGCGGGTTACCTTTTAAAATCGTTAATGGCTCATTTTTTTTATTATCTCATCCGTTCATAATCGCTTAGGCTCATGGCAGTCAGCCGGTCGTTGCTGGACCGCCGAACCCAACCGTTGACGAGGATGACGCCTTGGGACCTTTGCCCGCGGGATGGGAACGACGAAAGCAGCCCGAAGGACGAGTTTATTACGTTAATCACAAGAACCGAACGACTCAGTGGGAAGATCCTCGTACACAGGGGCAAGAAACTGGAATTGACGAACCTCCGCTACCGGATGGCTGGGAAATTCGTCTTACCGAGGATGGTGTACGATATTTCGTTGACCACAATACTAGAACTACAACATTCCAAGATCCTCGGCCAGGAGCACCGAAAGGGTAATATTGAGACGCGCCGATCGCAATTTGCTACCAGGTTCATTCCATATATTGCATATGCAAAAAATGGCAACTCTTCTCTCTTTTATGATAGGCCAAAAGGCGTTCTTCGCGTACCAAGAGCGTACGAACGATCATTCCGTTGGAAACTTTCGCAATTTCGTTTCTTATGTCAAACGAATGCGATTCCGAATCACATAAAAATCAGTGTCAGTAGACAAACACTTTTCGAAGATTCTTATCACCAAATCATGAACGCCGAGGCTTTCGCTCTGCGACGGCGTTTGTACATAATCTTTAAAGGAGAGGAGGGCCTTGATTACGGCGGAGTATCGAGGTAAGATTTTATATCTCGGCTGTGTACACACGTTGCAAAATCAGATAGAAAATATATGGATCTTACATGTCTTCGACAATAAGCGATTCATATCAGATCATATACAAATATATAGATATAGATATATATATATATATATATACACTCTTTCCATGTTGGCAGAGAGTGGTTTTTCCTGTTGAGCCACGAGGTGTTGAACCCAATGTATTGTCTCTTCGAATACGCGAATAAGAGCAATTACAGCCTCCAAATAAATCCAGCGTCTTACGTAAATCCGGATCATCTGCAATACTTCAAGTTCATCGGCAGATTTATCGCTATGGTAAAGCAAACATCGCTTGAACGCCTCGATTGACGGTCCAAACAAAAAAAAATTTATCTTGACAAATCTCGAATTGCAGGCTCTCTATCATGGACGTTTCATATACAGCGGTTTTACAATGCCCTTCTACAAACGCATGCTCAACAAAAAGTTGATCATGAAAGATATCGAGTCCATTGATCCCGAATTTTATAAGTCTCTCGTTTGGATAAAGGAGAATAATATAGACGAGTGTGGCTTGGAGCTCTATTACAGCGTAGACTTTGAGATTCTGGGACAGGTGATACATCACGAGTTGAAGGAGGCAGGCGATAAGATCCGCGTAGTGGAAGAAAACAAGGAGGAGTACATTAGGTCAGTTGTATACACTAGTTTTTATCACTATTCGAATTGTCATTCTCATCGTATTTCTTCTAATAATGTTCGGGAAATCTCTTGTTCTTAATTCTCCATGCCCAACTTGGGGGAAGGTTCAGTTTCGCTTATCAATGTTTTATCTAAGCTAATCTCAACAGGCTAATGACCGAATGGCGAATGACGAGAGGAATCGAAGAACAAACAAAAGCTTTTCTAGAAGGTTTCAACTCCGTCGTTCCTCTCGAATGGCTCAAATACTTTGATGAACGAGAGCTCGAGTTGATGTTGTGTGGCATGCAGGAGATTGACGTTGACGATTGGCAGAGAAATGCGATTTACAGGCATTACACGAGAAACAGCAAACAAGTTTTGTGGTTCTGGCAGGTATGCAAACACTTGATTGTGGAAAAAATATGGTCCGTATACATGAGTCAAATCCATATTGGTGGATTCTTAGCTCAAGCAGCGGATGATTCTTAAGACTAGTTATAATTTATTCTTGACCACGAATAGTATTTTTTCGTTTTTATGATTGAAATCGATATTGTTTTTGTTGCAGTTTGTAAGAACGACCGATAGCGAAAAACGGGCGAGACTGTTGCAATTCGTTACTGGAACGTGTCGTGTACCGGTCGGTGGATTTGCAGAATTGATGGGTAAGATAACAGTTAATTTGTATCAAACGTATCGCAGCTATATTTACGTTTAACCAATTAAAATTATGATTTCGTTACATTGAAAATATGCAGGAAGTAACGGACCTCAAAGATTCTGCATCGAAAAAGTTGGCAAGGACACGTGGCTTCCCAGATCCCACACATGCTTCAACAGGCTGGACTTGCCGCCCTACAAGAGCTACGACCAAATGGTAGAAAAATTGAATTACGCGATCGAGGAAACCGAGGGTTTCGGTCAGGATTAGTGTTGTCGATTGCGACTCGACTAAGACACGACTGCTCCGCATATTCGTGCACTGTTCGAAACGTGTAGTTCCATCAAGATTTGTCACGCGAGTGCGTCTGTTTATTGATTCCAAAGATATCGGCAGACAAGGGAATCGTTCAACGACGAAAGCAAAGCGCAAGACACAGGCAACAAAATCTCGGCATCGATGATAATTGGGAGATCAATGTTCCACGATGTAAAAACACATAAAAATAATTGACTGTCGTCCTTAGTGATTTCTGAAGAATAGGTGATATATTAATCTAACGTGTTTTATCCGCGAAAATTGCGGAAGATTCGTAGTCAAATAGCCAGATTTCGGACATGATGGCAAATTTAATAGCATAAGGGAAAAATAAAAGGCGGACATGGAAATGAATTTTCGAGGGGCTAGCTCGAAGTGCAGAAAAGAAAAATATTAATGGAATGTCCAAATCCTCTCAACACTTTTGTTCCTAAATTTTTGTGATGGAGGGGTGGGGCGGCACGGAATGGGAATATGGGCAAATTGCTCAGGCCCAACAACCACCAATGACAAATTTGAATCACGATCAAGTTTGCACTTGTATCAGATTTTATTTGCCGCAGCGAACAACTCTTCGCTCGGAAATCTGTCATTGACTCTGGCACATGCGACATATCGCAAATTTCTCTCTTCTGTACTCCGACGGTTTTTCTATTTTGTTTTCCCTTACTGGTGTAGGCCTCCGTTCGTCGTTCGTAGGAATCCATCGTGTTAATTGAAGCTCGTCTCCGTAAATAGAAATTGTATATAACAGAGCTCGATCGTAATTGTGGTATTTATCGTGTCGTAGATGAGTGTCAATTTTATAAACTATCTGGGGGAGGAAGAAAGAAGCTTTCTCTTTTTGCACTGCAATGATAGCCGAAAACACGTAACACGTCGAGGGAAGAGGGCGGGGGAAGATGAAAGAATCTTTGTAAAATCTATTTGGAGAAATAAGGGCAATCATAAGGTTGGAGAAAATACATACGCGTATGTCGGTGCGCGGTTGGTAATGATAAAATTGATTACTCGTTTACGACAAGTTATTTGTATATACGTTTAAGTGAAAGCGATATATATATATATATATATATATATATATATATTCTTATGTATATATCACGAGAATGTATGTGAATTGTATCCGATTCATTAATGGTACTTTTATCGTCTCGACGTTTTCTTTTGTATTTTCGTACAACCGAATCGATGCAGTCTTCACGTTTTTTCACATACTTTGATAGTCGCCGGCAGTTGCCTTTGACGGCATAACAATTGTTTCGGAAAGTGAAGCGAGGAGTAGATCGACGCGATTCGTTTATGAATAAGCGAGTGCGATCTCGCTGTTCTAGTTTGAATACATGAAAAGAAATTCAAAGAAATATACCAGGGTTCCCGAGCAAACGCAATGCCTGGATTGAAAAACAAAATAGTATTGCAATGAGAAATTAAAAAATAAAGCATCTCTGAATTTATATTTTGTTTTATGTACTGAGTTGTGTGCGACGCCCTTTTTACCTCATTGTACCAAGTGCTGTACGTTCAAAGTATTAACCAGGCTTGTTTGAAACGATGAAACGAATATAATTATACGGCTCGACGATTATTTCCGTGCTCGAGTGAGCAGTTTCGAAATTTACAGCGTTTAAAAAAGAAGTGGCAAAAATAGTTATTTTACGAATTTCACAAAGAAAATTGGGAAGCTGATAAATTACCCTTATATTTGATAATCCTTCAAAAATCACGATCATTGAAGTCTCCAAAGACTAAAATCGAACGTTCGCTTTGGTTACAATTTGATATGAAGTACTATGTGCAGTTTATTAAAAAATCTGTTTCAAATATAAATTTTAATGACAGAAACTACTTTAATTTTTTTTGAAACCTTAAAGGTAGATTATTTGAAGAAAACCCATGAATAATAACAAAAACCGAGTCACAAAAAAAGTAAAAACTTTTCGGTTACGCAGAACATGGCCAAACGCGCATAGGGTTCTTCCAATTTGTGATATTCTTAGCAATAAAAAAGAAATCAACTATGTATGATTATGAGGTAAAAGAATCCACGTACACAGTTTTTGTAGTGTACACGAGAAAAATTATTGTCTAAACACATTCTTTCGTCGTTTGTTCCGTCAATTTAAACAATGCCGCAACACTTTACCTATTGCAGGACTACGAAACACTAATGAAGAAAGGGACAAGGCAGGATAAAAGCGGCTCGGTTACGCATATAGATTTATATTTATTAGACTGTATATATACATATGTGCCGTGTACAGGATATAACTATATACAATAAATAAAATTAATTTACGGTTGAAAATGTATTGATATACAAATTTATTGGTTTCTTCTGTCTTTCGACGTAGTTTTATCGTAATATAAATATATCCAGACTACATAGTCGATGAATTCAAATACAGCAGAATTAAAAATTTGAACTGAAAATTGTAATTATAATTTTGGATTGAAATTGAAATACTTGTGCCATGGGAAAGGATTTAGAGTACCCGCATCGAACTTTGGCTCGTTCACTGGCTGCCACTTCTTATCAAAATCTGCCAATTGATCTGAAAAAAGGAGATATCGATTATTCATTATTGCACTAGTGTCTCTAAATATAGAGACTTGTCAGAAAAATACACAATTTATCGACCCTTACTTTCGTCCATGTTGATCAAATCTTCGGTTTTCGTTTCTACACCATTCTTGTCTCTTCTTGTTTTAATCGTGTGAGTTTTATCACCAAATTGCCGAGTCACGATTGTCTCGGTGTTACCATCACTGTCAGTGACGGTTTGTCTCTGTTCCATTGATCCATCGGGTAGTCGTATCATCTGACTGGTCATCGAACGTCCAAAAGTATTGACCGAGAATTTAGAATGCGGTTGCTGTGGTTGGGCAGGTTCCACAGTATTCATGTCTTTCCAGACCTTGGTAAGATCTGCTGCATTCACGCTGAGGAATAATTTAAATTCAAGAAGCAAATCTGGTGGGTTTTTAATTTTTTAGGGACAACTACGAAGGAAGGCAGCGTGATATACCGGCCATCCAAATCCATATCCATTTTTGGGGCGGAACCAGGTAGTGGTTGCTCATATCCAGGTTTCAAAAAATTGTCTCTCAAATTTCCAGCAGGAGGTGCGGGTAGTGCAGGATAGGAGCCATTCTCTGAGAATACAAATCCGCTAGAAATATTTGCATCATGATAACAGAATATGGTTGTAAATTGCAAAAATACCGTCAAAGTGTTCAATGGCATTGCCAAATCCCTGACCAAACCCCTGAAAGAAATTCTTCAACATGTTATCCATTTGAGTCTCAAAGTAACGTGTCATTTCGTAAGGATCGGTGAAAATGTTGAAATGCATTCCAGTGTGTGAACGCCTGGAACAGAGCGAATATGAATGAATACCATGTTTGAGGTATAAATAGAAGATTTACTTACCTGAAATTCTTCGCTTCGTCATCATCATCATCGTCATCCGTTTGCCAAATCGGATTTCTAAATCTGTCACCATATTGGCGATGATCATGGAAACTGAAAAGTAATTCTCGTATAATTGAGTGGCGCGATAAAAAACTGAAACGAATATGATTTGGAACGTTTTTCGATGTAAACATTAGACCTTGAAAGAAGTCGTGAGTTGTCTAAACATCTAACAGTCTACTTTTACTAGCTAAATATTCATTCAGTTTGATTATAAAATTGTAAGTGTATGATTGCAACATATTCTAGACCATTCGCGAGAATCCACACGCACGAGATTTTTTCCATACAAAACGAATGTGTGCCAATGATCTCAACTCACTCTTCATTAGGTGGCTGATTATTGCTTCGAAAGCGGAACAGTTTTTGAAAAAAGTTGTCAAAAATGGACATTTTGCGTATGAACTTTTTCAATGCAGTCTCAAGGAAACGTCAAACGGCAAATGTTAATTATGTCACAAATACATGAAACCGTGAATTTGACGAAACTGCGACTTCCTAATATCCTTCTTTGCCGCTCGTGGAGCTAGTTATGTTATGACAGCCTTGCTAGACAGGCACAGACACATATACACACCACAAATTCATATCCCTGCATATACAATCTGCTATACCCACATACGCCATCAATGCTCGTGTCATGGGTATTATCATACTACAATTAATTATCGTGCCACAATCATGGAACAGCGTACAGAAATGCAATTATTTGGTACTAAATGATATCAAAATGTACACTGGAAAAAATTGAAGGAACAGAAGAAATTTCCACATTTTTCGGTGATTTTGGATGGGCTGTATTTAAGTGAAAAGTCATCGTATCGGGATGCCAAAAAAAGCATTTTACAATTCTAAGATTCTAGCTTTTCGATCGTTTGGCCAACCATTTTGAGGAGTCATCGTTTCCGCGTAATTTAAAGAAATCGCGCGGAAATGCTTGTTCAAAAAGTTTTGCCTTCTTTTCATTACTCTACGGGCTCGTAATATTGTTTCGAATTGATCTATCTTATAGACCGGATAGCCTAGTTATTCTGCTTTAATTTCTTTTTTTTAGATTGTGCCTACGACCATTTTTCGCGGAGATATCCGATATTAAATGAAAAAGAATATTTTTTCGTTCAACCATCAATATCTCAGCAACCAATGACCGTACAGGAAATGGAAGGGCAGTTTCGGAAACGGGAATAAATGTGCTCTGAAATTCTATTAAAATATTACAGAAACCCACAATATCGACTTGAAAACAGTTGAAAAAATTGGCTTTTTCCCTGGTTTTGGTAAATCGACGGCATCTTCATTAATAATTATGTGGATGCTAAGGTCCTTTGGGATTTTAATACCCAATGTACTCCCGCTAGTCCTGTGAAACGGCAAATCGATCTATTGTGCGATTTTTTTTCCCGATTTATCAAACTTTATGAAAAAAATTAACGGAGCAAGATTTTTGTTTCTAAAAATCGTGTAATTTTCATAAAAATGAAAAAATCAATTTTTTTTCAACTTTTTTCACAAATAGCCGATTTTTGAAAACTGTTTTCAAGTCGATATTGTGGGTGCAAACATTTTTTTGTCTTAAATATTTTGGTAAAATTTCATAGCATATTTATTCTCGTTTACAAAACTGCCCTTCCATTTTCTGTACGACCATTGGTTGCTGAGATATTGACGATTGAAGGAAAAAAGATCCTTTTTCATTTAATATCGGATATCTCCGCGAAAGATAGTCGTAGACACAATCTACAAAATGGAAATTAAAGCTGAATAACTAGGCTGTCCGGTCTATACAATAGATCAATCCGAAAAAATGTTACGAGCCCGTGGAGTAATGAATAGAAGGCAAAACATTTTGAACAAGCATTTCCGCGCTATTTCTTTGAATTACGTGGAATCGATGGCTCCTCAAAATTTTTGGCCAAAAGATCGGAAAACTAGAATCTTGGAACGTAAACATTTTTTTTTGTCATCCCGATACGATGATTTTTCACTCAAATACAGCCCGTCAAAAATCACGGAAGAATTTGGAAATTTCTTCTATTCCTTCAATTTTTTCCACTAGTGTAGTTACTAGATCTGAAAAAGCGGTTTTGCTCTCATCACACAGGATGTCCCGCAATTGATAACAGGCGATCTTTAAAAATTAATAATGATTCAGAGATTGATCCGAGACCAAACGCGCTTATATCAATGGATTCAAAATTTCGTTCGGTATTCTTATTTGAGAAAACTAGATAGCAAACATCCTTACAACATTTTTTTTTAACTTTTCATTATATACGATTTTCAAAAACATATTGTTTAATATTGGTAGATCATATTTGCCGGGCCTATGTATGTAGCCTCCATGGTAAAAAAATCAAACTGCGAGCCACGCGCCAACGATATAAACTTAGCCGCCGTCTTATCAAATATAGACCTTTATTACATACCAATCGCTTGTTAGTCGTTTGTTAGTATTTGTTAGGCGAAATCTCGCGTTTGTTAGACTCAATTTATTGAATACTACGAAAAACAAATTTTATGTCAAAGTTAGCCGCAATCGAATGATGAGCTCCTCGCGCCTCCAAGAAAAGAATATTCTCACAGAATAACTAGCGCCGCTTGCGGGTGAGAGATGGAATCAAAAAGTGCGGATATAGTGCGATTTGCATGAGAGTAGTGCGGGGTAAATAACTCTTTTTGAAACTCGAGAAATGTCGCTACTAGCAAATTGGCACAGAAATTTTGTCAAATAAGGAGAATTGAAAAAATATATGAAATTTCCAAGTCGCTCAGGACGCTATTTGCAAAAGTGAAAAAATACTATTTCCCCGCGAGTCAATTGCGCGAACATTTCGAGAGTGCCGTCACGAAGATACTTCAAAGACGCCACACGGATTTCACGGCATCGTGTGTTCACCACTCAAATTGTGTTACGTGTCATTTGCTCGATCAGCTGGGACACGAGTAAAATACTTTGCGAATCAGTGATAAATATCGAGTAACGAGTACTAAAATCTAAATCAACCGTTACGGTTTAATATGTTAAAAGACAATCAATGAAAGCATATACCAAATATTCTTAAAGCTGTACGTGAAGAAAACGATCGTACGAACATCGATAGTCGACGTTATTATGGGAATATTTATATCTTAACAGAGCAAAACGTAGTCACTGTTAAAAATGTGGAAAGTGAGATTTATATCGTGTGTTACATTGTTAAATGTACTAATGTTGGTGGAGAGTAGTGAGTTTGCTGGCCTCTCCGATGTTTTCAAGATAAATTGGCCTGGCAAGAGTATCACAGAATTTCCGGTGGGTTCACGGATCATCGAGAGTGTTACAGATCCTCTCTATTGGTTGTTGTACAATTTAATGCAATCTTGAAACAATTATCCTGTTAAAAAAACTTCAGTCAATAACGAACAGATTTATTGATCATGGTTTCTCAGCAGCCACTTTTTCAACCCATTCATTAATCTATAACCATGAATGTTTTTGATAAATTCTATACCAATGCAAAACACTGCAATAATGCAAAGGTATTTTTCCTTGCTCATATAGATTTGTTATAAGAGCCCAGCTCTGATCTTTTGGGATGAGCAATTTTATACTCTAAGCTCTGAGATGAGCAAATTTATACTCTGATACTCCGAGCAGTAACGGTTAAGCCGGTATAGAACTGGCACAATAGCCAGTAAGCCGAATGGTAACTGAAGTTTGGTTCCAATACCAAAGTACAAAATTACCTGGGACTACAGGAACGAAAGAACATTAATACAAATGGAATGTAAATACAATTAAATACAAAGATGTTTGATTAAACCAATTCGGTTAGGTCATTAAAGACCTCAGCCATTTTTGTTTTGTCTTATTTATTGGAATCTACGTAGATGTTCATGATGAAAAATACAGGATTTGTTTGAATATGTTTGCATTTTTAATGATGTGCCTTCAAAGTAGACATATTCAAGAGTGCTTAGGGATTTTATCGCATTTTTTAATCCCCAATTATGCGATTGAACTTAGCTTGGGTCTTCGGCGATGCACAATAACCTGGCAAGGTGCTGAATAGAGCAATAATCTGATCGGGTTAATATTTCAATGATAAAAACTGTGATCATAATCGGTGGGCTAATGTTGGATTTCAGATAGGAGTACGTCTTCAGAACTGCCTTTACCATCTGCTTTGGTATTTCAGGAATCTTTGACAAATATAGAGATTTATCCCATCACCACCCCTGACAACGAGCACTACCAATGCCTAATCCCAGATGGTACTCAACGGGAGCAAGAATACACGGAACAATTCCGTGGTATCGATGGAATGGAGTTTCTAGAGCCTCTGTTTGAACAAAACACTTGCTCATTCAGAGTAAGGCATACATTATTATTCTATAACTGTTATTTCTAGCAAATATAAGTTATATTAGTGATGTCTAATAAATATAAATCCTATGTAGTTTAATCATAGTTGGAGTAAAATAAATCCGGGCTCATTTTGAAGTTGATTGAAACTAAAGTATCTCCTAGAATCGATATAACATATCAGAGATGTATACTTATAACAAGAACTTCAAAAAATATACTAAATTTGAAATATTAAAAAATATATTTCAAATAAAAAGAAATTTTTTCAGTTTTCTGAGTTTTTAAATTAAAGTATCTAAGTATAGAAAGTTTCCAAATGCACATTTTGCAGAGGATAAATATTTTGCGATAAGAGCCAAAAATCTATTGTTCATCCCTCCAAAATATACTAAACAATAAATGTAAAGTTCAAATTCTCCGAGAATTAAAATATCACTGTGTATCATAAAATGCTATTTCGGAAATGGATAAAAAATTTTAATTTTTTATTTGCAACAAAATAGAATCACACCGTAATACATGTCCACAAATTTGTTTTCAACTAATATCCAATTGGATATAAACATTGCGATTATAAACCAAAATTCAACAAAATAAAATCGTTGCAAGGCATTACCTCGAGAATCCATTTGAAAAATATATTCATCTGATATTCCAGGTGGAAACTTACTGGACATACGAAGTATGCCATGGTCGCTATGTTCGCCAATATCACGAAGATCGCGAAGGCCAAAAGGTCAAAACTCAGGAATATTATCTTGGTTCGTTTGACAATGACAAGTACAAGTCAAAACAGAAGGAGAGATGGTTGAAAAAATTGGGACCACCTGTGAAAAAAGTTAACGGCATTAATATACCTTATGTGGAGGTGGAAATGACAGAAGGGACGGTCTGCGATTTGAACAACAAGCCAAGATCGATTAAGCTTCTCTATATCTGTTACGAGCACGGGAAACACGAGGTATTATCCTTGGAAGAGACATCCACTTGCGAGTACGAAGCTGTAGTGGTTTCGCCGCTGATATGTACCCATCCAGACTACAGAGCACGCGGAATGGGTGAAAAGGAGATAAACTGTTTGCCGGTGGATGGCGCTTCGAAAAAGCCTCGTTCGCTTCTTGCTCTCGAAGCCGAAAGCTTCAAATTCAGGCATCAAAAAGTCGCGGTAATCCCCCATTTACGTAGACAATGTGTTTGCATGCAATAGTTACAGGGGCCCTGTTTTAAACAAGGGACCTGCAGGAGATCGTTTGTGTCATTTCAAGAAGAAAAACGGGCAGCTATTATTCAACGAAAGTGTATTAGACAAGTTGTTAAATGTTTTTGGGAAAAAAAGCGCTCTATCGGTAAAGTGTTTGTTGCAACTCGTCATTAGTGCAGCTCTAATTATCATCCACCAATGAAACAAAGAATAATGAAATATTGCTTATTACTCATATTCAAGTGAATACGCAGCTCCCGTTTGTCGATAAAATTTTCAATTTCGAACCCCGTAGGTTTTATTGTACGCTTATTTATTCAATTATTTCTCCCATTGTTTCACGTCACCATTTGTATCGTTACTAATCCTTTGTTGAACAGGAAGAGAAGCTACACAAAGTTCCTACAATCTTCCACGTAGAGGAAGAAGGCCAGGTTAGAGTCATTATATTTTTTTTTATGTTTCGACTACGAGCGGTTTTACTTGCAGTATATTGTTTGCTTTGTTTCTCGATTCTCCTCTTGCAATCTTGACCTGAGAAACATGAGCAGGTTTGGAATACGTTTTGAAGAATCGTGTTGTTTTTCAGGACGGCGAAGCTCGTGTACGAGTGGAAATTCATCCGGTTGACACACTCGACAAGCACAACATCGACGAAACGGGAAACTCACTGCTCGAACCTGGTCCGTCGGATGTGACACCTGTTCAGAGCTTCCTCAGCGGTAAAAATTGTTTACACGGGGTATGCAGATTCAATGCTGCGTCACATTACTGTGAATTACTTTGCGTAGACAGTTTTTTAATTGAGAATGTTATGACTTCAAAAATGTAGGGCAACGGGTGGTGGAAATATGAATTTTGCTACGGTCGTTCGGTAGTGCAATATCACATCGAGCGAGACGGTACGAAAACAACCGTCGATCTCGGCAAGTTCGACAAACAAATACACCTCCAATGGCTGGAGGCTCATCCCCATAAAAAGCCAAAGCGCTTGGCCGAAAAGAAACAACTTTCGCACTTTTACGGTGACGGAAGCGAGTGCGACAAAACCGGAAAACTGAGACAAACGGAGGTTCGTATTTTCAAGCTTCTTTTATTTTCTGTTCCACTACCGTGCATCATAGTGTATTCAAAGTCTACGATATCTCGCAGGTGAAATTAAAATGTGTCGAAAGCGCGACTACCAGTCCATCGAGCGTATCGCTCTTCCTACTTGAACCGAAAACGTGCGAGTACATTCTCGTAGTTGAATCTTCGTTGATTTGCGACATTCTTCATCACGTCGACGAACACGGTCTTATGCGCGAAGACACGAGTCTCAATTTAGAGGCATTCAAATCGTCGATTCAACCACCGATAAAGAAGGACGACGAATTAGATGGGAGGATAGCGAACGGCGATGAATAAATAGTATTTCAATTCTATCTTCTTTTTGTTTTTCGCGTGAAGTTGCTGTCGTTCGCGAATGTTTAACAGAGAGCGAGATAACATGAGAAATTAAATAAGGATTAAAGTAAAATGTTTTCACTCTACGAAATAAAATATGAGTGCGTTCGATGAAGCCGATCGAATATTCATTGCAGCAATATCTGTTTTATGGGATGATCGAATAATTTGTGCAATATCGTACGAGCATTATCCCACATTGAGGCCAACTCCGACACGAAATTGTCCTTTTTTGTGATTCAACGCGCCGCTCAGCAGCAACGAAGACTTGAAGACGGAGGATAACTTTTTTTCGAACACGCCGAAAACTGTGCACTCTGAATCTAACATTCCTCTGAACACGAAATCAGCTTCTGGAACGTGGAGCTGATAAACCAGCGTTCCATGTGACTCGTGAGTACGGAGATTGACCTCAAACTCCGCGCCGAGCTGCAGCTGCTCGCTGGCCCGACGATGACAACACGCGTGAAGCCCGGCCTCGCCGATTGTCGTGGAAACGGTAAAAGGCCCGGTGCTGTATCTCGCTGCACCGGATATAATGGTGCGTTGATTACCGTAGGCTGGAAATTTCTCGTCTCGTAGACAGGCAACCTCCACTCCTAGAGCGAGACCCGAGGAAACCGCTTGAAGAAAGTAGATTGCCAATGTACCGTTGAGTTTGAGGGGATCCGGATTTTTCAGTGATACGGACAATGTACAGTTGTCCGATCGATATTCCAGCTCGGATGTGAATGCCTTGTACTTTTTATTGGCAATCTGGGCATCCAACTTTATCCTGTATCGACAACCGAGCGTGTGCATAAATTGGATCGATTGATTACCGTTCGGCATTATCGTACAGCCCAACGAGGGATAACGCTCGTTTCTTCCTATCATCGTTGTGCCCTCATAAAAGGCGCCAAATTTGTAACCCGAAGGTGTTATCGGACTCAGGATTATTGTGTGAGCCACGCGGAAATGATTGCTCAGTATCCTATTGATCGTCAATATCCCCCCCTCGAAGTTACGGGGGTAAAGGTCCTTGACTTTCTTGTGAATGTCTTGAAAACTCCCGGGATTGCCAGGGTCGCTGCTTCCCGTTCCGTCACATCGCAAACAGTCTTCTGATGAACGTTCGCCGTGCTCCACATTTGGCGTTTGCGTACTCGCATTCTTCGATGAGGCGTGTACGGTTCCCATTGTCAAAAAAAACACGAATCTTCTTATCCTCCCAATTGGAATTTACAGAATCAATCTTTGACAGAAGCCATAGGGTTCGATGTCAGGCGTATTTACTGATGAGCTTCAATCTAGTCATTTGTACCCCTACGACTTTTTTGACATGTCAACGCGTTACGAAAACCTGCGCTATGACAAATTTGAATTCGGTTGGGATGGTGGACATCAGATGTCGCGATACTTCGAGTGCGATACTTTTTGCGAAATCGCGAGGTAATCAGAGATATTGCGAAGAGAGAACTCCTTGGGTAATGTGTTAAGAAACGAGATGAGTCGTAATGTATTTGTATATTTCTAAAGTGCTTCTTTAGCTGCCATCTTATCAGTATGTAAACATAGAGACGTCTATTTCACGATTGTAATAAAAATAATAATAATCCTACCAATCATTTATCGTGTTTCAAAACAAATGACGACAAATCATACATTAATCGTGCTACCAAAATATTTGATATGGAAAGAATCTATCGTGTGACTTTCACTACATTCGCTCCATACATGCGTGATTCAGAAACGATAATTTTGATTTAGAAGATTAACAATTTTCACACCTAGTTTTTTAAATACATTTACGAACTGTGTTTATTCAGTGCAAAAACTTGTACTGGTAACGCAGCTATTAAATTTTCCGATATCGCAGACATTGTGATTGTGTCATTAGTGCACCGTGTTTGCGACGATGAATATATAATAAAGTATAACATTTCAAAATAAATTAATTCATTTTTGTACATGATGTTGATATTCTCGTTTTTTATCACCCGCTTTCCCCGTCCTCGTTAAGTTTCAAGGTCCTTCGGGATTTTTCGCGCATGTTCCATGCAGTCTTCCAGAGGTCAGCACCGTCTAAATCGGTATATATATATATATATATATATATATATATTCTCTGTTTCTCTCCCTCTCTGTCGCAGAGCCCAGAAAACACACGTACACACCTACATTGTTCGACATTGCGTGGATAGCTTTGTTTCGTGAAAGCCTGACGGCTCTGGCGACTTTGAAGTGGTCTCGGCCAATAGGAAGCAACGAGTAAAATTTACGCACAGAGAAATATTACTGACGTGTCCCCAAAAAGAACTCGCTTTGACGATTCACCGAATATTCCTGCATATTCCTCCGGGTCCGCGTACGGAAGTCTATATACGCAGCAGTTGTGTTTGAGCACCTGACGTGTTCCTTGAGACGGGCGAAGGCGATATAATTTCCCATCGAGCTTAAGAACAAATCTTTAAGGATAAATAATGGCAGCAACGCTGAATTCATTTGTGAATTCGTTCACCAACAGATTGTGAGTAAAGAAAAAAAGGAGCAGATGACATCATTTTTGTGCAATTTTTTTTGTGAACAATATTTTGTGTATCGCGCGTCGACCTTTCGGGATTCGCCCTTCACCACTGCCGAAATGTGTTTAGCCTCGTTTAACTTCTAGCCATTATCTTTTCATTCCGTGGGTTCCAAAGTGCGCGTTTTCGAGATTCGGCTTCATACGTGTTAATCTTCCTTATATGATGTAACGGCGAATTATCCAAATTCATTATATTCACCATTTGGGTCGAATATGCAAAATTTACTGCCACATTAAAAATTGTTTTTTTGAAAATGCTTATTATTTGTTATTTTACGCCTATCTAATCAATTATTTTTTCCCCTACCTTTTATCTACTTAGATAAGGCACACAATGACTGTGCATATTTGTGGAATGTAATTTCCATGTGCAAAAAAAATTACCCACATAGACAAGCTGCTAAGAAGGGAGTGTGGAAAGTTGGAGCACTGTAAAACTGGTTTTTTTTTTTTTTCAGGGAAGCGCCGGCACGACAACATCTAAAAAATGTCTACGGATGTCTTTCCTTGTCAACGATATCCGCAGCTACAGGAGCTTACGTACATCTTTACACGGAAATTCAGAAAGCTGGTTTCCTGACTGCTCTTGGCGGACTTGGACTTCTGTTGGCTCTCCTATCAACCCCTGATAATGGCAAAAATCAGAAGTTGCGACTGAGTTTTCTACTGGGTTTCGCATTCCTCTCCGGTCTTGGATTGGGACCTCTGTTGGAAATTGTCATCAGTATTGATCCTAGCATCATTGTGACTGCGCTTGTTGGTAAATATTCTATTTGCCAATAGTCTTTTGCTCTAATTGTTCCATGTCGCAACAATTCCAATAGTACCAAATGTTAAAAAATGTGTACTTACCAATACTGCTATTTATTGCAGGAACAACCGTCGTTTTTGTTTCGTTCAGCATAGCAGCATTACTGGCTGCACGTGGGCAGTGGCTTTACATCGGTGGAACTCTTATAAGTCTTACTAACATGACTGCTCTCCTGCTCCTTGCCAACATTTTCCTCCGGTCTTCTCTCATCTACCATTTGGAATTGTATCTTGGACTTGCCCTCATGTGTGGTTTCGTCATCTATGATACTCAGGTGATCGTAGAGAAGTTCCGCATGGGCAACAAGGATTTTATTTCTCACTCGGTTCTGTTGTTCATCGACTTCTTCAGGATGTTTCGTTACATCCTCGAAATCCTGACTATCAAGGTAACTTTGTGACTTTGACAAATGGGATTGTGCATTATCAAAGGAGAGTGACCAACTCGGATATTATGATATCCGTTTGATTATAATACTGCACGTGTATTCGAGCAATATAAGCTATTCCTCAGGGAAGAATATCTCAAATGGAGCATAACGATCATTTCGGTTACTTTCCGATTCGAAAAGCACCATCTGCTGAAAATTGACTTTCCTACATTCCAACGAGTGTGCACTGATTCAAGTTTTTTAATTCCAGGAACAGCAAAGGCAAAAAAATCGCAAGCGCTCCGAGTAAAATTAGAGGGAGAGAGAGAGCGAAAGATTGAGCCCCATGCAAATTGCGCGGGTGCTGTGGTCACAGCATTCAAAGTAAATCCATGATAATATTAAACTAGAGGTCTTCATCTATCCTATCTATATACAGATAATATATGTATACATATATCTATATATACGTATATATCTCTACCGATTCACCATAAGAAAAAAAAAGATAACCATGAACCTATATTTACTACAATATGAATAAAAAGAATTCGTTAAATACGATGTAGCATAGTTGGAACTCGGGCCATTTGAATTTCGGAATATTTGTCAGCGGACTTCCGCATAACGAGGTTAGAAAGTGGTAAAGTGTATTTATATACCGTGATGTTTGTGTCAAACATCCTTGTATCTTCTTTTCTCTTCATCGATATCCGTCGTTCTTGTTTCTATTTTCCTTCAATTTACACAATATTGCGATATAATTTTACCGAAAAATTTATTGTACTATTTTTTCACAATCAATAAACTAAATTCCCCAGTCATACATATGTTCACCTGTTCATTCGCATAAATATCCTTTCATTTCCGCTTAAAAAGAGATTATCTGCGATTTATACCATCATCATCCAATGTTTCATCGATTTTCGAACAATACGAGAGAAAATATATAAAATCGTGTAATAAAGTCACAAACTTTCGGCATTCAAGGATTAGACAAAAATAATGAGATTAGCATGACTGATGGCGCATTCGATGAATATATACCCTGGATAGAGGTACTTGCGAGGATTCCCAATCATTGGGCTTGGGATGGGCGCGGTTCGTTTTATTCGTTCGTTCACGAGAATTTGTCGTGAATAGTAAGGGTCATATGGAAAATAATATAGTTACTATAAATGGCGATGATGCGGAGGAAGGGGGAGAGCGGGGTTTTGAAAGGACGCGACGTCTTCGCGTGTTGTGAATACATGTACATCCACTGAGAAGTACGCGGTCAAGAGAAATCGTAATACGATAAAAACGATTCGGTTTATAATTCATCATAATGTCGAAGTTTGTTGGAATTAATACGGTCTCTGACGGTCTCTGTCGCGATCTCCACGTCTGGAACACACACATGGTTTGTTACAATTTAATCATTGAAAAAAAAACGAAAGAAAATAACACAAATATTTGATGAAACGATGAATAACTATACTAACCCGCCACCTCCTCTCATCGGCCCACCTCGTCCTCCACGACCTCCACCTCGGTCACCACCGCGAAAACCACCACCTCCGCCTCCCCTTCCTCCTCTGTCCATCCCACGTCCGCCTCTGTCACCACGGAATCCACCCCCGCGGCCGCCGCCTCCACCGCCTCGACCACCGCCTCCGCGTCCACCGCCACCACCACCCGCACCCTCCGGTTTCGAGCTTTTGCACAAATTACATTCGTCCCGCCACGCGAAATTCGTGTTTCCGCAGTCGGGGTTCGAACACCTGCGATAACACAATATTTCAACGATTGAGATAAAGGTGGACCACCAATTGGTAGCCTTTTACGCCATGTTTTTTTTAGGAAAACATAGTTTACCTCCAATCTCCGCCGCGACCACCACCGTCTCGGCGATCGTCTCCACCGCCACCTCGATCCTCGCGGTCACCACCGCCTCCACGACCACCGAAACCACCTCCACCCCGACCCCGACCACCACCACCACCGCCGCCGCGACTTCCGCCACCTCCGCGACTACCCTGCCAATTGCTCTTATGCTGAGCCATCTGGACTTTTATCGTGTAGCCTTTGAAGTCTTTGCCGTCGAACCAGTCAATCGCGGAACGCGCTGCGTTCTGGTCGTCGTACGTTACTGTCGCTTCACCTTTTGGCTTCCCGCTGTTTTTATCTTTGTACATCCACACCTTCGGCTTTCCGGTTCGTTTGTCGTTCTGTGCGGACGATGGAAAATCACAAACATCGTTAGAATGTCCATTTTATAGAGATACCAGGTAGTTCAATGACGATTTTCAGGAAAGAAGATGAACTGAATTTCCATACGTTATATTTAGTTGTACGTCATTGACCAATTGTGCAATCAAAAGATAATTCGAGTACATAGATTATCTACGCAAAAATGGACAAGTTTCTACACCATTTTTTCAGCATACTCAATCTAATAATTATTCAACTTGAAACAGCGCTTGAGAGGAACGCGTGGAAAATGACTGCAAATTAAATACGTTACAACGCATTAAAAAGTTGGTAAATCAATTCCAATTTTTGGTAAACTCAGCACGAACCGGATAATAATGTATACAGTACTTTCGTTGCCGTGATAGCTTCCCTATAATATTCTTAATCATTCTTAATGGAGCAAAAATATTTTTGTCGCTAAAGACAATGAGGTTTGAGTGGTACGTGTACTCACTTTTATAATGCCGATAGCACCAAAGTGCTGGCAAATTTCATCTTCGGAAACTGAGGGATCCATGCCGGACACGAAAATCGTATCTTCCTGAACGACCATTCCATCATTGCCACCTCCGCCGTTTCGGTCACCGAAGCCCCCTGCAACACAACTACAATAAGCACAACGTTTCCTGCAAGCTTGAACCCTAACCAGATTCGACAATTCTTCCCGTCTAATTTCTTTTTTCAATTTCTCGTTTAAATCTATTTCTTAGCAAAAAACCTCGACCTTTTGTGAACTACAAGCAATTCGTCGTCGGTAAGTGAAGAAAAGAATATTGAAACAGAGTATTTTGGGAATTTCATGAAATTTTGGTCTCTAAATGCATACAACTAACTTCGAATTTCTGAGCGTCTAAGCTGACTTTGAGAAAACCTTTCCCATATTTTTTTCCTTTTATCTTTATACGTGTATGTAATTCAGGATTATGTTTGCTCATGCTTCGTTTTCTCTTTGTTGCCACCTTTAGCAAACAACACAGATTGTTCATTTTTTTTAAATGCTATAACAGCGATACTTTAAACACCTAATTTTACACCGTACTTTAATTACATTATCAGAACCCTGATGGACCAAGGAGTTTTTCGCAGTTTTCACGAAAAATCCATATGACGTTTGTACCATATCGTATGGAACGACAAATTTTCTTTGTCCTTTCGCTTATCGTCTACGTATATAATCGTTCACGTTATCTCGTGACAATAATGGCACAATGATGAACGCTTATGTCCTCGATTCAGATTGACGATTCCTCACAAAGGTGTCGTACACAAAACATACATAACGTATATAGATGACGTAACTCGTTACGAGGTGTGAAGTTTCTTATATGAAGATGATGAATTTGCTAGCAAGTTTGTATGAACCACGCCGTATATCAAACGCGTATCATCATCAGTTCTCATAAACCCTTTCGTATCTTTGCTTCACATTGCTAAACCCTGTGTATCAGTAGTACCTAACGATAGGTGAAGAACACAAGATTGCGATTTAGCATACAAAAGGGCTGGCAACAGTTTCTCTTCTTTCTTTTTTATCATATTATTTAGATTCCGGCGAATCGTTTCGGTCTTCACTTTTTTACAGCGCTGTTTTTTTGTTTCTTCTACGGTTCAGCAGGTATCCCAAGTGTTCGCTCATGATGTTCAGTTCATTTGTTCGTATTGTAAATTCTCACCAGAAATGGACAAGCCACCAATCTTCCAATTATACAGAAGAGAACGATTTTAAACGCGATACCTCTGTTTTTTCGCAGTCTTGAAGATTTTTTTATATTTTTGTAAATGGTAATTGGAAAAAAGGTTTTTGTTTTCATTCCTCTACTGAAATTCATAAAATATTGGAAGATTTGTCGTCGGATTACACCCATTCTCTTCCTTAAAATTATTTCTTTTGTTTCTGCCTTAAATATATATTCCAAATAAGCAGCCCTTTCATATAATATAAGTAACCAAGTATTTAAAGTCATAAAAATTAGAGTGAATGCGTGAATAGCACCAGACTAGTACAGACAGTCTGGTGCATTTACCTTTGTTATAACCACCTCGGCCACCGCCACTGCTAAAACACAGAAGCAGATATACCAATGAGACGACTCATGGACAGAGACTGATCGATCGATCGATGCGTGGCGATTCAAACGATGCTCTTTCCACCCAATTTTTTCTTCTTGATGCCACCTACTGTCTAAACGTCTTTTTTTTGTTGTTGTCTTTTCTTTAATAGCCGTTTTTACACGTACGTCATGTTTACAGCACTTGGGATTTTATCATTGTAGGGGCGTCACAGTCCGTCATACGAGTCTTTCATGCAGAAATAATATTTAATCCTCAAATAGTTTGCACCGCCTACCAGTAGGTAGATAGATATAGACAACAGAAAATAAATTGCTTTTTTTCGTTTCGGTCATTGGATGGGAATAAAAGCAAGAAGGAGCAGCATAAATGGCGTTGACGGTAAAAAAAAAGTAGTATTGCTTGGTCAGACACAGTTCTTGACACTCGTTACTCGAACAAACGTAATACTGCATATCAATCTTACATGTAATTTGATTGCGTTTATGTTTATTGGATAAGTGAGCTATTTCAAATAAATTGAAACTGCTTGTGGCCGAGGCTACTTTTTGGTTCATCTAATCGTGTATGCCATTTTTTTCATTTCGTTCGTAATACAGATAGTCATGAATAAGATCGTTCAACTTCTTACAAAAAATGATGTATCACTTTCGTTTCGTACAATGACCCGATTTATTATTGACACGTTTATATCTTGGCCGGGATAACCGAAAATTGAAGTAACGGCCCTAACTGTTTCTCATGACCCAGTTTTCCGGTTACAACCGTTGGATACGCTGCGATATAAAAAAGGTAAGGATCTAAGGGCATGTCTTCAGGAAGTCGGGAGTTGTCTTTTACCTTACCACGGCTGAAAATCGTTTCACTTTGTGTAAAATATCCCATGTATCATGTTATTATATACAAAAAAAAAGAGACAAATTAATATGATATCGTTCCTTCTGCAAGGGCCCGTAATAAGGACGTGTGCGCACGCACACACACTGCCAAGCGCTGCAGCTTGACACCCAACTCTCAATGCTGACATCCGCGAGTTTCCATACCCAACCATTCAGATGTTTCAAGTGGGGTAAGACGTTATTTTAAAACAATATGAGCAAAGAAATCAAGGTAGTTCAACTGACATGCAAAGTTCCATGAATCTTTTTTAAAACTACTTCTCTCTGCATTGATTCTTTGTTAATAATACATGAAACATTCGGACAAACGAGAGCGACAGAGAGATAAAGAGAGGACCGAGCAAGAACAATGCCAGAACGTTCCTCGAAGAGCCCACACTTTTTCCAGACGACTTAAACCATAAAACGATTTAATATCGTGACATCGTTTGGATACGAACGAAATCGTCGATTAGTCGTTTTCCTACAACGAGTACCACGTGGAAAGCAGACAACTTATGAACCTTCTGCTTTTCACCATTAAAGTGTAATGCACATCCGAAGAGCGAGATCGAGACGTCTTTTTTGCATTTCCTGTAGGATCTCGTAGGTCTCAACCACTGCGCGCAACGTCAATACCGGCTACGCACTCTATTCAAACACCATAGTTACGTAATATTTTCATATACAACCTGTTTTCATTGCTCTTTCATTTTCGTTCCCTTTTGCATTTTACCTTTCGTATTTCGCTTTTCTAAAACCAGTAATACCTGTGTGTTAAACCTGTAGGCACACTTGAAACACATTAACGCGCCCATGGGGCATGATGAACCATTTTTTTTACATGGACAGTACTTGTCTTCTTGTTTTACTTGCACTATTTTTATACACCTTGAATCGTACTGAATATATTACATTGGCGAATTATGTTTACATTGTTTTCAGTGTATGTGTATTCAAGTCCATGTTTTTTCGAAATGCGTGCAGTTTATTGGAGTCGTGTGTGAAGCGATGATCGCCGAGTGATATGTTAAGTATCTTGTATCTGTAGTGTTCTTTTATCGCTGGAATATGAGTGTATTGTGAAAAACGAAAACTTACTTATAACCGCCGCCACCACCTCCGCTTCCACCACTGCTTGAACGATCATTGTATCCGCCACGATCCCCGTATCTATTACCGCCACCACCTCCACCACCTCCTTGATCTAAATGACATAACATAACCGATGTACCTAGGCTTCAATCAGGCTCGAAGTATGCTTCTGTTTACTTTTGTAACAGTTTAAGGGACACCAAGTCGAGACTCGTATTCCCGCAAATAACATAGCGAAATGGAATTTCAACATTTGTTCATTTGCATACAATTAATTTAAAATGTTTACACTAAATCCTTGGGTACACCTTTTGGAGACGTTCAACAATTTTTTCGGTGTTGATAAGACTCTATGCACTTAACATTTCTGAAAATAATCTTTGCTTCAATCACAAGCACATGTTGTATTGTTCAATGCATATTCTGGAAAAACTGTAATACCTTTCACTCATTTTGGATTCACACTTAGAATGGCTGGAATCGTTCAATTCAAGTAAGATACCAAAAATTAAACAACTACCACAGATGCCAGCAGTGCGAAAAATGGCTCACGATGGACTACTAACAATGTCTCCTAATCAGAATTTTGTATTTAAAAAATTGTTTGAAATATGCATCATACTTCTTTTGCCCACTTACTAGTTATAAACTTCCATAAAGGTTAACAATTTGCTCCTAGTTACCTTTAAATGATACTATTGATTTTTCAACCTATCACAATAGTACAATCTCAAAATAGTTTTGAATATCAGGATAGTAATGTTGTAAGGAAAATAGACTTTACGCACTTCCTCCATATCCACCACCGGAACCTCCTCTGTTGTAACCACCGCCTCCACTGCCTTGACTTCCACCACCAGAACTCCCACCGCCATAATTTCCACCTCCGTAGGTGCTATTGGCTCCGCTGCTTCCAGAATTACTCACTCCACCAGTGCTGTAATTGCTCTGGTTGTAGCTGGGCTGGCTGGACTGAGTTTGGGAATAATCTTGGCCACCACTGCTGGTATTGTAGCCGGTGGCATTGTAGTTTCCATAACCACCACCTGTGCTAGGCGGTGGTTGACTGTATTGATTATAATTGGCGGTTCCGGTAGAAGGAGGAGGATACGAAGTATCTTGTCCTCCGCTAGTGGATGGCGGAGGTTGGCTGTACTGATTGTATCCCTGCTGCTGATAATTTGAATATTCTGCAAAGTAAATTTGTAACATTTCAATGATGTACCAAACATATCAACTTTGAGATCCATAGCTTCAAGGAGTGCAGAAAAAATAAACAGTTTATTTTAGTCTATTATTGAATGATGAACACTGAGAAAAGCGTCAATAAAAAAACAATAGTAATACAAAAATCGTAAGATTATTTCGCAACACGGGTAAGCCTGACTGTTTGCAATATTTTTTTCAACAATCGTTTTACAGTTTTTGATATTGTCTGTTTACTTCTCCACCGCTACGTTTACCGTCGAGGAGCGGACATGTAGCTTATGATCATTATATGTATGATTATTATCATTATAGATCCGTCGGCGCACGTAGTTTGTTTTTAAAATCACCAAGCTGGATCGGAAAACTGTTGATTGGCATTTACCGCTCACGGTTCAAGAATAATAGCGGAGGCAGCAAATTATCGATCGGTTATTCATCAGTGTTTTGTTCTAGGAGACGCCGGATGCTACCACCATGCGTAACGTCGTGTTTCTTTGAAAATAGTGGGGGGTGGGGAGAAAATAATGTACGCGTTTTTTATTTACCTCTAGCACAAGTACTTTGAGTCAAAATAGATAATGTTACGGGGATTGCCTCGACTCACGTGACTAACTGGATGTATTGTGAGATAAATTTTCTTAAGTGACTATTGAGCTTGAAGAATATACGAGGGAGAGTTTGGCTTCCCGGTATGTCGCGGCACCGACCCCCGATAGAAATACGCTCCCATGACGAAAATAGCTTTTAACCATTTAAAACAACGAGTTTTCGTCACTTACGATTATCTGCCATCGCGAAGTCGTTTACCAAACGAAGCCAGCAACTTCACTAAATAAACTCCCGCGTAATGGCGGGAACTTGGGAATATTGGCGTGATAAATGCTTAGATGCGAGTTACAGGCTCGTTACTCCACGAATACTTTTTTCCACTCGAGACACAGTTAGAACAACGACCGGAAATAAGGGTTTCCAGCTTGTGACGCACCGGATGTCTGATCGCGCTCTCTTGTGGCGAAGTAAGACACTACATGAGAAATGAGCACTAGCGCCTCGTACGTCGCGCCTTGTGAACTACATTTAAATTAAGATTGTCTTACCTTTAGCCACACTTGTGGAAAGTTCGTTCAACCGGATAGACACGAAAAACCGACGCTCTTTAGTATTCTGGTGCTTGAATAAAAATTGATATTTTGACTAGACAGAACTACGCAGTGTTCTACTACGCGTGATTGTGAATGTTGTACCTTGAATGTGCCGAAGCTCTTTAACGAGTATATTAATAATTATTATTTTTAATTCGCAGCTATTGTATCGAAATCAATCGCAGAAACATACATATGAGATTGCAGGGAGAAAAATAGTTGTATCCAATAGGTGATTGATAACGAACTCTGTTCTATTAAAGTATTTTTTAATGCATATACGCGTTATAAATACTAATAATTGCTTACGTATTACTCCGAAATTACATCGCTCTATTATTCCACATGTTGGCTCGATTTTTACATCACTTATCCGTCGTAAACTTTTGTTACCTATTCAATTCTCTGTTCACTATCACTTCATCTCTTTGTCTCCCGCTCTTGTTTCAACTCCATCATGACACGATTAATATTTACACGGGTGAGCTGAGTCTTTGGAATAGAGAAGTTCCGCGCAATGATCGTCAAATAGTTTTTTCAGGAAAAAAAAGAATATGGAGCAACGACACGCGTATACGTATATGCTACAAACATATATGCCCACTTGGAAGTTTTCCAAGCTCACGTACATTTCTATATCTTACACGGTCGATATCTTACAGTCGCAAATGCTTAATCCACGATGATTCTTTTGGAATCCGTTGAGAGGCGCGACGAAGAACAAAGCGACACGTTGCACTCGAGTATTGCCAGAACTTGGCGCCATCAATCGCACATCTGTAACGAGGATCCGCCGGCTCGATTGACGACTTTGATGGCACGCAACGGAACCACGCAAGATTTATGAAATTTCACCGAATTGTTGTCTATTCAACACGTATGCTGTTCTTTTCCATTAGAATTTCAGCGATAAACGAATAAACCCCGTTAATCCGATTATATAAGAAAAAATACATGACATATACGTCTTCCCTTCCGTTATAGATGAAATTCCTCATGGCGTGAAGGTATTCCCATTGCTGTACAATTATGCGACGACAAATGTTTGATTCAACTGGACAATTCCAAAAGAATCGTGGATCACGAGTTGGAATGCTGAGAAGGCGTGAGTCCTCCGGTATGCTCGGGACTGTGCTTTTGCTTTTTTCTCTTCTTCTCCTTCTTCCGTTTTTTCCTAGCCTCTTTCTCCTCGTCGTGACGCTTTTGCTTCTTGTGCTTCTTCTCGTGGGTATCTTGTCCCCCTATATCCGTCGTCGCTATTTCCTGACCCAGAGGTGCCTCGCCAGGTTTGTGCTTATGCTTCTTGTGTTTGTTCTTATGTTTCCTTTGCGGTGCTTGATTGACATAACGATATTGTTCCGGAAGCTGAAACAATGTCGAGGAGACAGCATCGGGGTTATTATTACGTCTATTTCAGATGGATCTACGATCATGCTGGTTGAACAAGACAGTCTGAATACTTTGATCCTCAGACGAAATTTGTTACAGTAAGTACCAGTTTTAGAAAAATAACCAAATGACTGATTTTTGGACCTGCCATAGTAGATTGCTTCTACTCACCGGGCCAGGATGCAGACGAAATCCAGCCAATTGAACACTTGTTAGAGGAAGAAGCTCTTTGCCTCCTATGGGTGGTTTCTCTATCACAGACCTCAGAGAACTAAAAAGGCAATGAAAGTATGTTCAGTTATATAAATCACTCAAAAATATGGCATAATCTTATATGTATATAAAATATACAATTTTAGATACATGGAAGGAAAACTTAAATGTGATAAATATTCAACATGTAAAATAAAAACGATCATTGTATGCTGTACCGATACTACCAAACTTCATGTTTCCTATTCAAAGTGTAATTTTCTAATTTTCCTTGTATTTATTAATATTTGACTTTAGAGGCGCGGAATTTTTTAGAATATCGTATGTTTCGTAACTAGGATAATTTGTTGCCACTGAAATATTCCGTCTGTCACCTATCAATAGCTGTAACAACAGTTGGATAACTGAAAACTGTAAGTGAAAACTGAATAATAAAACTGAAAACTAAATAATAGAAGTGAAAACTGAATAATAAAACTGAAAACTGAATAATAGAAGTGAAAACTGAATAACAAAGTTAACAAAATACAGGAATGTCAAATCACCTGTTCTATAATTAAGCACTAAGAACATAATTTACCAACAAATTTATATTAGATGTATACTATGGTATACTGACAAATGTTGTACATAGTTTACAAGGTTATTGTTATAATTCTTGTGATGGTTCAGAGTGAAATAATATCGAGCATAAACGAACCAAAAATGACTGGTATAAAAAATATTGACACTATAAGACCATTAGTCGATGAATTATAAACTTTCCTGATAGACGTTAAACGAATGAATAACGCATCTCATATCAGTGTGGTATCCTTTTGATAAGATTTAAGTATGTATGTCAAACAAAATTGTATCAAATAGGTTATACACAAGAATAAAAATGCAAATGGCTTCGATGAGCCAGAAAAATCACTGTTTCATACCTATTGTCCTGATGTCCCGGTGTGTCGATAATTCCTGGCAGATTCGGCAGAAACGAAGATAACTGTTCCTTCAATTTTTTGCCACTGAACTTACTGTAGGAATGTTCGAGGCCATAATAGGCCATCAAATTTGTAGCCCCTGTTAGTTCACTTTCCCCTAGTGACAAAAACCATAATGGTGATTGAATCGCTGAAATTTCTTTGACGTTTTTGCAAGGAAATACAAGGATAAATTCAGAGTACAAAGACAACATATTGAGAGGTTAGATAAGATTTGTTGTTGCGAGTTTATTTTCAACTGAAATAAATGGTTTACAACTTACCAGGGGGCTCCTTCATCAAGTAGAAGGGCCCACTGTGGACGATGGAGGGGTTTTTGCCGAGAGAAATCGTCGTTTTGAGTGTCCCGGTCGAGTCTTGGCGTGAAACTACGGGGGAACGGGCTCCCCTCGGTGATGACTTGGGTGAGTATTGTTCCACTTTACTACGAAACTGATCGCCCATCATCATCCTCCAGGCTTTACTTCATCGCACCCTTTGCACCACCACGGACACGATTTTCTCAGTTTTGTTTTCAATTTACTTCTAATATATTATATATGCCGTAGTGAAGTAACAAATGTGAGAACTAGGAGAAACAGAAATATTTGGGGAGTGAGAAATGGAGTGATAGAACGGAGAGAAACGTGTGTACAGCGGTATTGCTGTCTCGTCTCTACCTGTGTGCCTTCAGGCTCATGATTTTTCGAGTTCGACAGTTCCGAATAAAGTGTCCAACACAACAAATTTTCTGCGGCACTTGACGCATCCCGCGTAACCTTAAGACGAGTAAGGAAACCTTCACATTTGGAGATAACGACTCGCTATTGGCTATCGGCACGTAACTTCACATTTTCTGACGCCCGAATGAAGTCGTTAGCCAATTGGATTCCTCGACACTAATAACGAATTCAAGAAGTGTGTGAAACTTTGCTCTAATAGCATTTTTGAAACGCGTACAGATTGATTAATAATTGTAACCCGGAGAAAAAATATATTTTCCGAATGCTTCTCTCGAGCACTGAACGTTGCCGCGACAAAAGTATAGCGACAATGGCGCCATTATCTCCCATTTTAGTTAACACGAATCGTCAATGAACCATTTTTTTTCTTTTATGTTAAAATAGCTTTAGAGTTTTAATCGAGGTGTAAAAAAAGGGCGGCTACCGCAACTGAATTAAATATTGATAAATCGTTCGGTCATTTATTCGGAGGTCCATGCGAACGCGACATGAACAATACCGGTACCCTCGGGCAACAGTGACATCTTGTGGCACTCGTGCTTAGCTCGCAAATACATCGATGTTTTAAGGATAAAGCAAACTACCTCTCACACCGACGGCGCGGGGTTCAAGTCATAGGAACTTCATTGCTCTATCGTCAGATGCCAACGTATTGATAATCCATGTTCTGGAATCATGGGGAATATGATTCATAAGCTTTGTCGGTCTACATTAACCGTCCGGTCAATGACCAGGTATCCGGGTATCCATTTCAGCTTTGCAGATAGAATTCATTAACTTTTTCTTTAAAAAACTGTATAACTGTCTGGATCCCCGAAATTTAAGTAATCTGAAGCCCAATTTTTGTTAAATTTTTTTATAATCAATTATTTAATAATAGTTATTAACTATCAAACTTGATACCTCCTTCGTTTAATAACCAGGCACCCGGGTACCCACTGAAGTTATTATGCATGAATGTCGGGCTTATACACACTAAAGAGACTACCTATTAAAGTATTGAGGTAATTTGACTTTTAAATAAATGATAAACAATATCGTTTATAATTTCTTTTATTTAAAAAAATTTAATTATAAACAAGAGCAAAGATAGTAAGTAAAAATAAATAATTCCGTTTATATTTATGTTAGTAAGATTTTTTTAAAAATTATTTATTCATGTACATTGTTTACTTTTTTATAATAATACTATACCACACGAAAATAAAAGCAAATTTTATTAAGTCGCACACCCTTCACATTTCGTGGTTGTAATACAATGTTCATCACAAATAGGGTTCTCACATACTAAACATATTTTTCTCGTTTTGCAACGTTTTGTGAATGTACTTTGAAGACAAGTATAACGTACACCAGTAATCTTTTTCCTTCCGATAAAATAATCGCCGCTCATACGATTTTTTTACAAGCATTTTATTATTCTCATAATACAGAATACATGCTGCAAGGTAGGCGACATCGAGAATATTATTAAAAAATGATAGAGGTCATCGTTGAGTAGATCTTTTTGTAGTATATCTACCAAGCATTTTATCCACAGTGTCTACTCCAGCCTTTGGCCAGTTATAAAATTCAATAATTTCGGGTTTTTCCTTTGCACTATCACTAATTTTTGCTTCATTATGCATTGATGAAAGCATAATTACTGCCTTGTTTTTCTTTGGCACATAACTGCACATGGTTATTTTTTCATGAAAACCAAACACAGTAGATCATTCCTCTCGCTTTTTTGATGCAGCAATTGCTGGTGGAATATATGCTTTATTTTTCTTCAAAGTGCCAACAATCATCACGTTACACGATAGTAAAGATTTTGCCAATTGAAAAGTAGTACAATAATTATCCTTAGTAATGTTTCTACCCGATCCTTCATATGGTGCCATGTCTTTGACAACTCTCTCACCAACGTTCTTTTCGCGATCCTCACTCAATTTCCCAGTGTAAAGCTGTCCAGTAAGTGGATATGAATTTTCAGCATCACATATCCACTATACTTTGATTCCATACTCTGCTGGCTTTGATGGTATATATGGTCGATGGTCGATTGTCAGGTATTCTGTTGGCTTATAGTGTTTTGCTAAATTACTATTAAGCATTGTCCAAATATCTCGTATTGGAGCAGCTTTATCAGTCTCCACACGCTGAGCTCGAGTATTGGCATCATCAAATCAAATAAAGCGAATGATATTCCTGAAGCGATTGATGCTCATTGCTGCACGATATAATGGATATGAATACGTCAGCCACATATCCAATGCATTGTCAGCATTTGAGTTGTTGGCGCCAGAGGTTATCAAAATAGCCAAGAAAGCATAAAATTCCTGCAGCTCAAGATTCCTCCAAACTAATTGTTTTTTATCCGGATTTTTTTCATTATACGCTGTATATGTTAAATTGCTTTTTTTATTAGTATGGCGTATTATGATATCTGCAATTTCTGGAGTAAAAAATAATTTAAAAGGGTTGAGAATGGACAGCATGCTGGTGTTTCTATTAGGCCCACATATCTCTCGTACTATGTTACGCCTGCCAACTTGATGCTCACTTGATGGTGTCGCAGCCCACTGCGTACTAGCTTTTGCTTTCATTCCTAACCCCGTCGCGGCTGCATCACTTTCTTCACCTTCATCTTCATTTTCCCCATTGTCACTTTCTTCATCATTTTCATTGAGTGCAATTTCATCAGCTATTCCGAAAAATAAAGATAATTTATAAAACGTAATACATCATAATTATTGACGTACATAATATAAAATACACATATTAATTACCTGTATCATCACAATCTGATGCTGCAGCCTCATTCAGTGAGAAATATTCGTCGCCGTCACTATCCGACACATAGTCATCGTCAGATACTTCGGCTCCGAATGTTTTCTCGAGATGCTTTCTTCTCCGAGAGCAAGTGATTCTATTGGAAAGAGTTTTCAACTTTATTATTTATTGTTTGGGCTGAAGGGAGAGGGGGTGAATCCCAGGTACCTGAATGTTCGAGAACTTTCTGTGTGAACTACAAACTGTTTATAGTCTCCATAGCTATTTCACATTCCACGTAGCTAGCTTACCAATAACTTTTCTACCTGACATATTATATGCGGGTACCCGGGTACCCGGTTATTGGACAAAAGGTGAAAGTTTTGTCATTGACCGGACGGTTAAGAGTCCAATGAATACACTTTACTAAATAAAGTATATTTATTTCTTCGATTTATAATAAGCAAATAAGCCGCCATGGGGCGAGGATCACATTCTTCTCTTGACTAATAGAGTAGCAATCCGGTACTACTCGAGTCGCATGTTTTCAAACTTTTTGGACGCTACCGTCCGTGGCGCTGCAATTCAGTGTCCGTGAATTTAACCGGGAGCGTTCTTGTCCAGGAGACCGTTCAGGATGGCTCTGAGCGTTGATGGTGGAAAACTGCCTTACCGATGATCGCTACATCCACGGGTGCGATCTGGTGAACAAAACTGTCCGAGAACGAAACAAAAATAATGGCTGATCAGTGTTGTTATTATGTTGAGTCAATGATGATTGTACATGTTACATTGAACCCTGAAACGTGACGTTTCATCGCACTCACTCGACTTCCTTGTTGTCGTTGTTCCTTTTCGTTCGGGTGACGTTTATTGGTTCGAAGAATGCAGCACATATCGACAATTTGAAAAATACGTTGAGCCCCACGCACAATTTGCAACCGGATTGCGTTAGCGTTTGTGCGTGTGTGTGCGTCTGTGCGTCGCGCTTGTTGGCCGATTTCGTGGAAAAATCTGCATTCCCGAAGCTCCCATGGACGTTTACCTGGTGATAATCGCATGGGACAGGAAAAGTTTTAAATTTCACTTTCTGCAAACGATCGATTTTGGTTTTTTTTTTCGCGCGGGTTTCGCAATGGATGTTGATTGCGATAATCGGGATGATAACGACAATGACATTTCGTTGTCGCACGATCGTTTCGATGATACATTTTCTACCAGAGTGAAATTTTGAGTCGTCAGACTTCCTTGGTCGCGACACGGGCAAACGATTTATTTTTTGTTTTCCTTTTCGTTCCAAATATCGTGTCGCATAAACGCTAAAAAATCCAAGAATTCGTCACGATGGTTCACATACCAAGCACGTATACTTACAACTTTTGGGCTATTACGCCCACCGAGGTGGTTGAGTTGACCTGCCTCATGCCTAATGGCGTTGTCATACCATTTGAAACTAATCGTAATGCCACTCTTGCGGAAATCAAAGAGGTGAGAAGGACAATTTCCATTTAGACCCGTTGTAGCAACGCGAAAAGAAAACGTTCTCTTTCATTGTTTGTTTAAACTTTTTTCAACAGGATCTTTGGGATGAGGCGAGCAAGTATCCTCTGCATGGGACACTTCGTGATGCTCCGTCATATGTGTTTTCTTGCATTAACTCAAATGCTGAAGCAGAAGAACTGAGGGATGAAAGCCGACGTCTTTGCGACATAAAACCCTTCTGCTCCGTTCTGAAAGTAATAGAGCGAGAGGGGGTCAAGGGAGACAGAAATTTGGACTCACAGATCGGCGTTCTCATCGGCAAAGGATTGCACGAATTTGTGACTCTGAAAAACTCAGAGGTCAACGACTTCAGATGGAAAATGCGAGTACTGGGCGACGACATATCGCTTAGCAGACAGAAGCAGTTGTGGGTGGAAAAAGTGCACTATCAGTATCCATCTAGATTAGCTCCTGCACCTGTAATACCCAAGAATATTGCGTATCGGCTGAAGGATGGGAACATCGTCCTTGTTACCAAGTTTGAAAATACGGAGGTGAGTTGTACGGGTGAGCCAAACTATAAATTTATTAGTTACGAATCCTACCCTTTGTCAAATGAGTCCGATCTCTTAAGATCGTCAGTATATACAAGGGGATTAAAAAAATTTGGACCAAATTGATACATGGACAGGCTTTTGTTATATGGAAAAAATGTGGGTTGTTAAGGGCTCTGAATGCTTATCAGTTTTTTAAAAATTGATATAATCGGTGGAGCCTTAAAGAAAAAATGGTTACTGTATTTTCGTTGTGTACAAGATTGAATTTTTTGCATGCAGAATAGACATACGAATTCCTATTTTTTTAAGATAACACCGATTCATATCTTTATCTGAGATTTGTGCAGCGTTTAAATGTTGGACCGATCTCGAGTATACAATACAAATTTGAGATAGTCATAAAAGTGCCTTGGGTCCTGGTCTTTTGAAGCTCCTGTCAAAGTCAATGTTGATTTATCCGTTTAAAAAAACACAATTCCTGCAATTAGTAATTTTGACATTTTTATAGAAGCGGGAAAGTTGAAACTTTCTTAAAATTATGAGGTTATAAAACAATCGAACATTTGTTATGCTGATCAAAGCGGTAAGATAAAAATATTTATTCGATTTAGAAATATAGAAACAAATATCTTGTGGAATGTGTTTCTACAAAATCGTGTTTATCAATGGCTTCACTTTTTCGATTTATTACTCGAAATAAATACAATAGGATATTTCGGAGCGGTCGTTGATTGCTTTTTCAACGTTTTGTTCGGTGGGTCTATCGTATCTGGCGCAAATCGCAGCGTTTTCTTCTCTTTTTCATTTCTCTCACTGTTCGCGATATTGGAATCTCCCATTCCGGCGTTTCGGCTCAGAACTGATTTCAACGCTGGCCGTGTAACGGGGTAATTGGGTATCAAACTCTTTTTGTTATCATTTTTTATTAACGCTGAATTTGAGGCTCGTTCACTTTTCTCTCCTTCAATTTTCATGGAATCGTCCCGTCTTTGAAAATCACTTATCATTGATTCTTCCTTTCTACTATTATAGGTTGATATATGACTATGGATAACTGTAGTCTCCTCCATTGGTATAATATTCCGAAAATCGGGCTCGATTGATTCTTTTTCCCTGGAATTATACATAGGGATGTGGCTGCGAATAACAGCAGTTTCCTCCATTGGGATATATCCAAAGTCAGGCGCAACCGAGTCTTCCTTACTAGTTCTGTACGTTGAGATATTACTGCGGATCACTGCCGTCTCCTCCATTGGTAGTACCTTTCCAAAATCCGGCTGAACCAATTCTTCTTCATTAGATTTATACGTTGAAATATGGCTTTGGATTATTGCAGTTTCTTCCATTGACATGTCGCTTCCAGAATCAAGGTTGACCGAATCTCCCTTAATAGGTTTATACGCTGACATATGGCTGTGAATAACTGCAGTCTCCTCCATTGGCAAAACAGTTCGAATGTCGGACTCCACCGATTCTTTCTTGTTAGGTTCATACGATGAAATATGACTGCGAATAACGGCAGTCTCCTCCATTGGCAAAACATTTTGAATATTGGGATCCATCGATTCTTCCTTGTAAGGCCTATACGTTGAAATATGACTGCGAATAACTGCAGTCTCTTCCATTGGCGAAATAATTCGTATATCGGGTTCCACCGATTCTTCAGTATTAGATTTATATGTCGAAATGTGACTGCTAATAACTGCAGTCTCTTCCATTGGCAAAACACTTCGGCCATTGGTCTCTACCGGTTCTTTCTTAATAGGTTTATATGTCGAAACGTGGCTGCTAATAACTGGAGCATCCTCTGTTGGTAAAATACTTCGAACGTCGGGTTTCGACAATTCTTTCTTATTGGATTTGTGCGTCGGGATATGGCTGCGAATGACTACAATATCATCCATCGGCAGAGTACTGTTGTTTTTCGAAGTTTCAAGGTGATCGTTTACTTTGCCTACCACGTTCGATTCTTCTGAAAAGGCACGATCTTTTGGCTTACATATTGGTATAGCCATCAGACTGTCTAGCGTGACGGTAGTTTCGTTGACAAATGCGAAATCTCGCGAAGGGTCTTCGTTCCGAAAAGACTCGTTGGGCTCGTTCCTCTCGTTCAAGCGTTTTTTAATGGATTCCAATATTTCTGTATTTGAATGTGATGGATCGGTTTCCAGGCGATCCTTTATCATCAATAATTCGGCCTGTAGAGTAGAAGAATTTCATTCATTAGCTTTGTTGAGTTTTATATCGCATTAGCTTCAAGGTTAAATTCAAGTAAATTGTTACAACTTATCAGTTTGAAATTTAAAATCTTGAAAATGCTGGAAACATACCTCAACGGACATTGCTCTGTATCGCCAATGTCTCAGTTGCTTTCCCATCTTGTGCTTGTTTTCTTCATCCAAGAGAGCTTTTAATGAATCATTCTCCAACTTTGCAGTCAGTTCCTCGATTTCTTTGCTCTTCGAGTCCACCAAAGATTGTAAAAAGCTACGGATTCGTTAATACATAATACTGCAGTGAGTACAGATTGCAATTAGCCTTGAGACTCTGTAGAGATCAGCGAATGGACAAACCAATGAAAGTACTAACAAATACTACAATTACTAGAAATGTTACTGACGTGAAATTATTTGTAGGCAATTGTTGGCTTTTCATGATTTGTTTATTCTTTTTTTGCTCTTCTTTGAGTCTTGCTTCTAATTCCGCTATCCGAGCTTTGTATTTCTCCACAAGGCTCGCATCCTGTTGTATCTTCTCAACGGTATCGTCCTCCCATTTTCGTAATAACAAGGATCTTTCCACCTTCAAGGCTTTTATCTCAGCCTCTTTGGCTTGAAATAAACGTTTTGCTTCGAGATAACTACTTCGCATAGAGTTCATCTGGTCCAGAGTCATTTTACGACGATCTTCAACTTCGGCGAATAGGGAATTTCCTAAAAATGATAGAAAGAAGTGTTGCAAACCGTTGTGTTTACGAAACACTGAAAATGTCTTTGTCGACTCACTACATAGGTACAAAAGGTTTATGTGGACCTTTGGATTTCTCTGTGGCTGGAGCAGTCTTCAGTGATTCCAATTCTATTCTACATTCCATCAATTCCTGTCTCATAGACTCAGCTGCTTCATTCTTTTCAATCAATTGCTTCTTCCCTGCCTGTGATTCAATATTTTATTAATATAACAAAATCGTGCTCATTCTTCCCAGAATCATATTCATATTATTCTCTGCTTTATTTACGCACTTACCGCAAGAATTTCTTTTAATTCATCAATTTCTCTCTCCATTGCTTTGATAGTCTCTTCATGTTGTCTTCTAACTTCTTCCTCGTGAGACACAAGATCTGCCAACTCTTGTATTTGCGATTTCAGTAACTTGATATTTTCATCCGGGTTTGCGTCTGGTTGAGTTTGATGAAAAGACTCGAACCTCTTGTGGCTGATTTTTATATCCTCACGCAAAGCCTTGTTATCCTCCATCAACTGCGCCAAATCACTTTCCAGTTCAGCAACTTTGTCTTGCAGTTCCTTTTCTTTTGCCATGTGTCTATTTCATGAATAATACTACTTATATCACTGTTGCAGTGTACATAGAAAAACGAATTTACAATAGTGTTGTATAAATGCAAAAGCTAAAAATTTTTATCAACAATCATAAGATATAAAAAAGTATAAATGTAATTCCTGTAATTCCGAAATAACACGAAAAAATAGTTTGTGAAAAAAAGATGATGAGTATAGATTGTATATCCGCTCTTTATCATTTTCATATAGTTCACAGGACTTTGTCGTTGAAGGATTGAGCTTAGCTCTTTGTGTGAAGTGCTGAGCTGTTTGAAACAAAACAATGAGTTAAAAAATGGAATTAGCAGAGCTATCCGTGACTTCAAGGGTCGTACTTTTCTTCGATCTCGTGAATTTTTCGGTTGGTCAGAGCTTTTTGTTGATCCAAAGATTGCTCCAAGGTTCTTTGAAATTCTGTAAGCTCTGCCTCCATGGTCTGGCTGATTTCGAGCTTACGATGGAGCTCGTGTAATTCTTGTTTGTACTGCTCATTTTTTATGGATAGCTGCGATATCTGACTCTTTAAATGACGGATACCCTGAGGAGATTCGTCCTCCGTGGTCAGAATTTCTTCGCCCGACTGAATTGTTGTATCGGTGATTATGTTGAGGTTATCCATCCTTTGAACGCAGATCACTTTTTCACCACGATTTTTTTTCGTATATTTTAGACCGTCTTACGGTTCAGTAGACAAGCTCCTTTTTGGACTTTAAATTATAAGCTTGCATAAACTCCTGCAAGTTGACTGAACGATCCGAAAAAGCGTTCGCGTAACCGACATTCGAATTTACTTTTTCCGTTGTTTTGTCGCGTTTGAATGGACGCTTGTTATACATAATACTCTTTGGGTAATGCGGTGAGCTATGATACCGCGGTCGGTAACTGAGATTCGAGATAAATGATTTCTCTATATTTTCCATGCATACATCCGTACATCGTATTACGTGTATTTAATTTATGATATTATAAATTAAATAAGTGTTATACTTTGTAACGATGCTCCGGAAGAGTGTGCAATTTTAACGGTAACGGTGTTTGACAAACAAAAACATGCTTCGTGAATATGGTTTTTAAAATGTTTAACATTTCAATAAACGAAAATTTTGATGTTTGAGATGAATTTTTAGTGTAAGAAATTACGATTTATTTCAATTTACAGACGACATTCAAATTTCAAATATCACACGACACCACGCCTCATCAATTATTAGTACTCATTTTGAACAAGAGGGCAAACACGCTGATGTCGAAAGGGGAAAAACCAAAAGATTTCATACTGAAGGTTTGCGGTCAAGAGGAATATCTCATTGGCGAATATCCGCTCATACAGTTCAGTTATATACAAGACTGCCTGGCAAGAGATATGATGCCAACGCTTGTCACAATGAGCAAGGACAGTGTAATGGTAGACACGGAAAATACTTTCGACAATCCAGAATTGGATACTCTGAAACGAGCGAGACCCTCTTTCTCGACTTTAACCTTGAGGAAAAAGGGCAAACACATATCAGCATGGAAAATCGAGGATCTGTTTGTCTTCACAGTCAATGGAATTTCGAGGCTGAACTGTGACGCTGCGCATCGGACAGTCGAGGTCTGTATATGTGATTCCTTTGGTAGTTTTGGATATGCCTCGCATCAGAATAAACATTATAGAGATATGATTTTCACTTAAATCGTATTTTTTTGCTTCAGATCGGATTGCAAGCTGGTCTCTTCCACGGTGGTAAATCTCTTTGTGAGAGTAAAAAAACCAAAGAAACAATAGTGAATCCCGACGGTAGTTGCGAGTGGGAGGAAAGCCTGAAGTTCGATATAAAAGTATGCGATATACCGCGTATGGCACGTCTATGTTTCGTACTTTACGAGATAAGTAAAACGGCGAAAGGCCTAAAGAGTCGGAGGCTCCTTAAGGATTCCAAGCAAGAATACTTTATAAACCCTCTGTGCTGGGCCAACACGACCATATACGACTTCAAATCGCAGCTCAAAACTGGCGCTATGACGCTTTATACGTGGACTTACGCCGAGGATATGCAAAATGAGGATTTGTTGCATTCCCTTGGCACGGTTGTTTCGAATCCTCACATAGATCGGGCCGCAGCTCTCATGCTCACATTTCCCAAGTCAGTTCCGTGCTTTCTAAAATCTAAAACAAAGTCAAACGTTTTACGCTGTTCAAATTTTTCAGTCGTATAATTGTTTTCGTATTCTTCCTTCCTTTTTTTTCACTGGTAGCTATGGAAAAGATAAGTCTGTGCTGTATCCATCTCCAGAAAAGGTAATCGAGTACGCGACGAAACTCGGTGAATCGTCCGAGGAACGCATGATCGAAGAAGAACCAAACGAAGCGTCAGAGATAAACAAAATTCAACAGCTCGAGCAACTCAGATCCCTCGCCGATAGAGATCCGCTTCACGAGCTTCACGAACAAGAAAAAAAGACCATATGGGCTTTGAGGCGTAACTGTCTTCACGAAATACCAACGTTATTGTCGAAGCTACTTCACTGTGTCGAGTGGAATGACCACAGGTTCTTTTTCCCACCAGTTTATCTTATATTGCTTCACTTTGAAGTAAACAGGTCGTGATTTATTTTTTTCGTTGCAATCAGGGAAGTCGCCGAGGCCACTGCGCTGGTACATCAATGGCCAAAATTACCGGTCGAAAGAGCTCTCGAATTACTAGACTACGCCTATGCCGATCAAACCGTGCGAAGTTTTGCCGTAGGTTGCCTGATGGACGTAACGGATGACGATCTCAGTCTCTATCTACTGCAATTGGTTCAAGCGTTGAAACACGAGAATTATTTGTATTGCGATTTGACGGAATTTCTGCTGAAGCGAGCGCTCAACAACCAAAGGATAGGACACTTTTTGTTCTGGCATTTAAGGTAGCCATATTTGCAAACATTACGCTTGATATTTCTGGCGGTTTGGTAATTATTTGTGATGCACAGATCGGAAATGCACGTGGGAGCTGTCTCGGTGCGTTTTGGATTGATCCTCGAGGCTTATTGTCGAGGTAGCCAGCAACATATGAGGGTTCTATTCAAGCAGATGGAATGTTTGGATAAACTTAGAACAGCATCGGAACAGGTTAAATTGAGGAAGGATCGTAAAGCGGCTCTCCAGGGATTTCAGGATTACATACAAGAGCCTCATTGTCAGGAAGCACTCTCAAATGTCCTCAATCCGTTGGATCCGAGTTTTCGATGGAAACGTGTCAAGTACGTTCAAGAATAATGGGTAGAAATAAATCGTCAACGTAGTCTCCACTCTGGGTGCTTCAAATGACTCTAGCGTATTCGCAGAATTGAGAAGTGTCGCGTGATGGACAGCAAAATGCGACCGCTCTGGCTGGTATTCGAGAACGACGACACTTTCGGTGACGATATCTATCTGATTCTCAAACACGGTGATGATCTGAGACAGGATATGCTCACACTGCAAATGCTGAGAATAATGGACAAATTGTGGAAGAGAGAGGGTTTGGATTTGCGTATGAATCCGTACCGTTGCATTTCTACAGAAAACAGAGTTGGAATGATCGAGGTTGTGCTGAATGCCGAGACGATAGCAAATATACAGAAGGAGAAAGGAATGTTTTCAGCCACGGCGGCATTTAGGTCGGAAAAAAAGTTGCTGTTTTATGATTATCGTTAAGCACTATGCTCTTAATTTTAACATCTACCTTGAGAAAACGAAAACTCTTTACCCACTTGTTATCCTGATTGTTTGATGATATACAATTTGTTTTCTAATGCTTAGGCGTGGGTCCTTGCTCGCCTGGCTTAAAGATCACAATCACACGGACGCAGCATTGAACAAAGCGATTCAAGAATTTACACTGAGTTGTGCCGGTTACTGCGTCGCAACGTATGTTCTTGGAATCGCGGATCGCCATTCCGACAATATCATGGTGAAAAAGACCGGACAACTGTTCCACGTTGACTTTGGTCATATACTCGGTCACTTCAAAGAGAAGTTTGGATTCAGGCGCGAGCGAGTACCATTCGTACTTACCAACGACTTCGTTCATGTGATTAACAAAGGTCAAACGAAGAAGGGCCAAGCTGTGGAATTTCAGCGTTTTCAAAACTATTGTGAACAGGCTTTTCTCGTTCTACGACGTCACGGTGGTCTCATACTTTCTCTCTTCGCCATGATGATATCGACGGGATTGCCGGAACTCTCGTCTGAAAAAGATCTCAATTATCTCAGAGACACCTTGGTGAGTTCTTATGAAAAATTTTCGCAAAAATTGTATATGTACAATGAATTCGTAGATACTTTGATGCTTAATAAATACACGAGGCACAACAGTCAGAGGATCAGGAAAAAATCTCGATGTTTTCAGGTGATTTCAGCACTCGGCAACGAATGGTATTACAGTAATGTAAAAAAAAAAAAACAAATTGAAGCTCGAATTCTCTAGTTTCGAGATCTGAAAATTAAATATTTTTATCCATTAAAGTTTCTGAGTAAACTCACAGGGATCAGGAAAATAACAAATTTCAAAATGTTTGTCCAATTTGTTCAGCAATCTAACTATGGTGATTGCTTAGTTGGATTCTTCCGCTTTAATTTGAGAAGCTTTGTATCATGATTTTTCAAATAACAATAACTCAGCTAAAGATCATCGTACAAAGCTCGTACAAAAAAGATAGGAAAAGTTTCTCCTTGAAAGGATCTGTTGAAAAACCTGGCTTCCGGAGGATCGTCGATGTGCAATTTTGTTTTCAAAGATATCAATTAAATCATATATTATGTTTTCTATGGATTTTCACTATCGATACGATTTTTCTAATTCAGTTAATTAATTTGTTTACATCGGCTTAACATCAGTTTTCGTACTAACTTGATGGTGCCCCATCGATTCTGAGTGTTCGTAATAAAAAGTCCTCTCATTTTTGGACGCTAAAAAATAGATAGTACTTCCGCAAAAAGAGTACCCCTACGTAAAAACTTGATATTTCAATTCTGTTTAAAGCAAATATGATTTTTGTACCTCGGATCTGCATCGTTCTGGTTGCAGATACCGTTAATGAATTTCACTAATCTGTTGTTCACTTCGATGTACGCAGGTGCTCGAAATGTCAGAGAGCGAAGCGCAGAAACACTTTCGCAGTAAATTCGACGAGGCTCTCTGCAACTCGTGGAAGACCTCTCTAAATTGGGCCTCCCATAACATGGCGAAGAACAACAAGACCACTTAAACATTAGGCAGCAAATGATGTGCTGCACATGGCCGCTGCGAGGGGACAGGGGGGTTAAGACTGCACGTGCTCAAAGTAAGAAGAGTAGAATACAACACCCCCCCCTTCCCCTCCCCGCCCACCCACACATACACGATCACAATAATACGAAGTCACAAACTCACTACCACAAATTTAGATAGTTTAAAAATAAAATAAAATTAATGAATTAGCCTCGCGTACCACTGTAATTGAATCGACTGAAACTGGTACTCGGAAATAAAGTTGTCGTCGTCAGATGGCGCATTGGCTGCTGCAAATGATAAACAAATAGAAGGAAAAAAACGCAGATCGGAACATGCGATGCGACTTTGGTAAATATTTGAAATGCCAAAAGGTACCTTGAAGACAGTGTCGTTCTACCGGAACGACCGCGGCGATAAGGAGATATATTTTTCTTTGTCAGGCTCTTGACGCCGCTCAGCTGCATATCTCGAGGTATAAATCTCACTGTTTTTGTATTTTTCTTTCCTTTCCGCTCACGATATTAATACGCTCTGGCGTATATTGAATCACTCACGAATCACTATGTGATAACCCAAAGCAATACAAACTACTCGTATTATGATGCATGCCACTTCCATCGTCGTCCACACACTTTTCCTCTCCCTCCCTCGCTCCCGCCCTTCCTGCCTCGCTCTCTCCTTTTCTGAAGAAAGATTATATCGGAAAAATAACCATCAATATTACAATTATTTCATCAATCGGTGCGTTCCTCCCGTTTTGCATTTTCCTTGAAGTTGCGATCTTTCGGTTACTTGTACGATGCGATACAGGAGATCTCAGCGATACAGTCCCGTCGATCTATGAAGACGAATACATCTTTCAAACTGAAATTTAAAACGATGTTTACATAAAAAATGATAAATCGTTATACCACGAGTGTATAATTTATTCGTGCAAATTTTGAAAAATCGAGTGATGCTAACTGTGATGGATATGGAATTGAGAATGTCTGCGTCAGATAGAGGGTAAAGAATGATCGATTACACATACGACAAATAGTAATCTTTAGAAATAGAGTGATAATTTTGCACGGTAAATTCGGTGATCTCTTACAAATGTCGTTGCAAAACTATCGATCCAATTTGAGAACAATTCTCCGATACATCCGGTTTGGAGATTTCTTTCATGGGATGTTCATATTTATTTATCGTTCGATCCTTGAACATTGTTCATTGCGCATGGTAGACATTCTGTCCCAGATACAGCTTTGTTAGCATTGCCGTATTACTTTGGAAGCCTGCGATGACAATTGTCCAGGTTTTATGGTTCCATCGACGCGACTACCGCTGAGTCTCCCACGGAAGCAATTTTATTTCGACAGCGACATTTGTGAGTCTTCTCGGATAGGATTGGATCATTCGAAAATGTAAAAATGAATGAGTAAAATTACAATCTACACGCGTAGATTAAACGAAATATTGTATTCACGGTTCCCGCAGTGACGGGTTCAAACGTTTCAGTTGAGAGTTTCAACATCTGAACCTTATCGGAGTCCATATGTACGAAGCTTTGTAAATTCGCTTTAGGAATGATTCGAAATTAGATTTTTCAAGGACACAGTACAATAAGTAACGGATTATAAGCGTTTTAGGCCGTGTACACTCAATGACGTAGATAGTGTGCCAATAACGGAATAGATTTTCATTTCCATGTTCGGTAAATGATTCGTCCTAATCGAGGATGAAGAACGAAGGGAAATATCGTCGAGGCTCGTGTGAAGCTCACGTTTTTCACAGACTGGTAATAACGAAGTTGCGTGCACATTCGCTTGCCTGAATGAGTCTTCGTTTCTTCAAATTATTTCTTTTTTCTTTCTCATTTTTGCGGTGCGTCTACGGTCTCGACTGAAATAATTCTGGCGTTGCAAGCACGCGCACTCGTGCATGCTACTATTATATGCAATCTCGGACCGAGTGAGTTTCGATTTAGGTAGCGAAAAAAACGCGTAAAGAAAAACAAATGCTTATGCAACATGGCGTCGAGAGTGTTGTTAGTGAATTTTGTATGATCCTTGTTTGGGAGATATTGAGAAAAGCGAGCACCTTGCTGCATGTGAAGCGTAAAGAAAACGTATTGTTCGTTTATTTGCGATCTGCTTGTTATTGCTCGATAAAAGCGAAAATCAGTGGGCAATGATTTCATTAATCAATCACTACTTTCTGTAACGCAAATTATTGCTAATCTCAGAAAAAACTTTACAACGAACAGACATTAAACATAAACAATGAGGAAAAGTAAAAGATAAATTAATATTTCATAGTTCACTCGTTACACATATCTTTAGATTGCATTAATCAAAGCCTTACAAATGCGAGCAAATCAGCGGGAAACAAGAAAAAGAGTACATTTATTTCGAAGTGAAGCAAAGGAAGGTGCTCCGTAATCTCGTACTCTCCGCAAAGGAAAATAGTTGAATTAAAATATATTAAAATTAGCTTAGTATAATAAATGAATCGATATGAGTGTATAAGTGTGCGTGTGTGTATGATTACACGTAAAGTGCTAATAGGATGGAAATCATGAGGATTATTGCGTTAGACACGACGTTGTTGCGTTTGGTTCAAGGCAGAAAAAATAATACAGTAGGGCGATATATATCGAGAATTATTTCTCCCATGAGGTCTCTTGTGTCTTGCGTAATATTATGGTCGGTTGTGATGGACGTGTTGGTCGATTCATGATTTCACAGACACATGTTAACCTCTTTTTCTCGCTTACTTGCACTCTTTCTGTCCCTTTCACTCTCCCTCTTTCTATATATAGATATGCGGTATGAAAAAAAATGAGTGAAAAAATCAACAATAATAAGCTTCGTGATCGAACAATTTTCATTCGTTTTGGTCGCAATGCAGCCAAACACAATGCAATTACTACGACTATATACCCTCCTACTATCTTTATCATTACTGGAATTGTTTATTTTTATCACTAAAAATGATTAAATTGCACGCTATTGTTACGACCATAACAGTAGTTGTTTATTGTTATTATTATAATTATAATATTTCTGGCGCAACAACTATTGTATCTGTAAAACTTGTCTTATATCGACTTCTAACAAACGAAAGTATACAATTAGTAGAAACGTCAAATTTGAAGCATCACCAACTTATTCCTTCGACGACTCGATCGACTGTTCGTTCACCAATCTTTTTCTTTTTTATATCAAAATTACCGATAGTTGTGAATTGGTTGAGAATCTGCGATTTTTCTTGTTCGACGAACAAAATCAAACGGCAAAGGGAAAGTGGTAATATTATAATTGAGCAAGTCTCTTTGTATCAGAGTAGAAGTATATTAAGGGTGCAAGTTTTTCCTTATTACAATTTATCAAAATTACCATTCAAAACACTCATCTTTTTTTACAAGTATTTTTTCAAAGTGCAAGACGTGTTCAAGAAAGTTATGAAACAGGGGGCAGATCAGTGTGAAAAAGGTCGAATGTTTATGTCGAAGAACAATAATATCGGAAGGGTACGAAGCCGAAGTGGTTAGGAGAGAAAAATACGTAGGAGTTTGTAAATTCGTTTTCCTGTCAGTATATCGCACACTCTCGCTCAATGACGAGACCGAATCTTTATTATAAATCGGTAATAATCAATAAAAATAATGAATATTATCATGATAATAATAATCTAGAAGTAGCAAACTTGTCGCCCCCTCGACTATCTTTGTACATATTATGTCGTTTAGCGTTTAAAAGTACCAAATCGATTGTATTTCAACTTTATTTATAAAGCCGACTGTAAGAAAGAGAATAAAACAATAAAAAAAATAATTTAAAAAAAGAACACCGTAATCGGTTGTCGGAAATTTCTTCCGTTCGAGGACTTTTGGATTGCCTAAATTTATGTGAATTGCAACCCTCATGTACCTCAATGCGTGGACTCGCCTCCTTACGCAGCAAGTTTTGTTTTGTGTTTTTATTTCTATAGTTCATTATTCAATGGTTGTATTATGAATAAGGCCTTTACGAGTAGAATGATTGTTCTTTAACGAGTCAATAAAAATTCTTTGACTGATAATACACGAATATTATCCTTCTTTAGACGTGCACTGAATCTATTCGCGTCCCTTGTTGTCACCACAAAACACTCGTAACGGCAGATCGCCGCGTGGAGATTGTAGAGATGCAGTGAAGGTGGGTTTCGGTTGATTTTACCTCGAGTTCCATAGACATCGTTCAGTCATCACGCGATCGTCAACGTTGCCGCTCCGTTTATCACGGATCGAAGTGCTCTTTTTCCATGATTTAAGACATACGCGTTATCATTTCTCAAAAATAGAGAAAAATATTTTCATTTTATATTCGACTTTTTGTATATATATATTTTTTTACTACTAACAAACCTGCTAAAAAATATTAATGACAAGTGTTAAATAAGTTATTTAATATCTCAACTTTTACTCGTCGTATATCCGTTTTTCTAAGTGGACGTGGAAATGGTGAATGAAGAACGATAGATAATGATAGATATTCATGAAGAGACGAGAGAATTCGTCGGTCGTTATTGACATTTCAACAATTTCATTTGACTCTTTCCCATGCACGAGCAATTTGAAGTTTCTTAAAAAATCTCGATTATCCATTAACAATATATCAAACCTTTATTAACTTTGAATCGTACGCTGTTAATCATATACTTACGTAAAAGTAACGATATATTTCAGTAGCACAATAACGTTCTATCGAATGCTCATTGAGAATATACGATAGAAGCGAGACTGCATTTTCTAAACATCCCAGTGTTTAATATTTCTTCGATTGCGTCGTTCCTTGCGTAAGCCGTCAATTGAAAAGGTTTTACCTGCCCGCGGATTTTTCTATTTTTTTTTTTTGTTTAAATCGTGCTCATGGACATAGGTGGAGAACGTGGATGATAATACCCGACAAACTCAGCGACTGCAGTGACACTGATTTATGCAATACATGCATCTATCTGATCTGGAGAACTAATCAAACGACAATTATGGATTTGCTGAAGGCTGTGTCGATTCACCATGGACGTCATTGATCGGAGTTCTATGAGAGGGAAGTGCGAAAAGTACGGATACTATATTTATTACACGTAGCATCGGTAAACTTCACCACACAAATCGATCTTTCCTGTATACATAGGATAATTTATACACCAGAAGAAGCTGTTATAAACGATTTTATTGACGTCGGAACAAATCGAAAATTCACGAATTATTGAAATACCGGTTGCCTTTTTTTAAAGATATTGCAAAATTGTTTGAAACTCAGCTCAACGAGAACCATTTAATTGTTTGAAGAATATCGTTTTGTTTGTTTTTTGCCAGGGCCTATATAGAAGTCCCGAAGAGAATTTTGTGTTCTGGAATATTTCTGTGAAGGCATAAAGAATTGAGAAAAAGTGTTCTCATCATGACAGCGACGGACGAGAAGGAACCACTTATAGTGGCAAGTGTAGCAGCATCGACAAGCGCCAGTACTCATCAGAGAATTTCTTACGATGCCGTCGCGTTCGTAAGTCTAATTGCCCATAACAATCAACTCAATGTGCAAGGAAAAAAAATATTTCAAGATGAAACAAAAAAACTGATAAAAGTAATACGGAGAAAAGCATCTAGGCGTTGATGCAGTAACGAGGTCTTGAACCGGCTCACTTATATAACGTAGCCAGCCCTCAATCGCACATGTGTGTGCTGTTGTTCTGTTTCTTCGATTTTATATGCATTGAAAAGTCCAGTTTTATGTGCTATTTGTTCATTCCTTTCAAGGCGCAAACGTTTGGACATTGCGAACTTGCATGCAGCCATTGTGTTTGAAAATGCAGGGTACCTTGATGAGGCTTCGACGGTTGATCACCGATGCAACGAAAATCAACCTGGATGTGAATTTATCACGCGCGAATGATCCTTTTTTTTTCATGAAGTCGAACGATTGTTGCGATAAGTGCCAGAAAGATCATTATTCATTATGAACTAATTATCATTAATCTTGATATAATTGAGAACGATGCAATCTTTTATTAATTAAAAAACTTTCTTTTGCATTTGTAAATACATTTTTTAATTCCCTGAGGAAACGCATAACGTTAATCTGATAACTTCATGGAAAAAAGCATCATAATTTTTTACAAGTAGTCGTGAAGCAATTTTACCGAAGATGAAAAGGACGTAGAAAGTAAATAAAAGTCGCACGTCTTTTTTACAAAGTACTTTCCGAGAGATCGCTTGGTAAAGTCTTTGGTTCTTCACTAAACGATTTTTACGAGATAAGACTCGTGCAAGCGCGTTCGAGTAATTCGCTGGTATAGCCTGTATTTAGTATGACTCGGGCGCGTGTGAATGAAACCTTACGCAGCAGACAGGGGAATATATACTGGGGGTGATTGGGATCGGCTTCTCTCACTAAAAAAACCGGAGTTCGTTGCATATATATATACATATCTACAAACAAAAAGAGGGCGATGTCCTGTAGCCCTTGCAATTTTGTTTGCATCCTGTTTGTATAACGAATAGGCAAAACAGGTTGTGTATTAATGCGCTAAAATGTCGCTACTTTGGAGAAAATGAATAAACACAATCACGCAACATCGGATTAAAAAATGTTAATTATTTATTAATTCTTCACGATGTATCGACGATGAAAAAACATCGTCGCTGATTGCAGTTCGATCCGAAGGAGGGTAATCACAGAAGTGAGACAAGACCTGCCAAGGCCGAATCCGTACTTCGTATGGACCCAATTTTGTCATCCAGCTTGAATAAAATTCACGCCGCCGACTCTTCCGAAAACATAACTTACACGTGGAGCGACGTAAACGTCTATTACGCCAAGAAGAAGGATAAAGCTTGGGATCGCTTTCGATTATTCAGAAATAAGCGGCCCATCGAGCAGAAGCACATCCTAAAAGATGGTAAAAAAAGAAGACATATTTTAATTTCTTCCGTGCATCGTTGAAGCGCGTTATTTCCAAGGTTTCCTTCGCCCTTTCCCGCTTTTACGGGCTCAACTCTTTCCCTCCAATGGTTCTTGTTCTTGAGAGATCCCCTTCTCTAATGTCAGTACGAAATTAATTCAATTATATTCACCCATGATTCATATAAATGCATTTAATCTCATCTCTCCATGAATGTCTATCTATAATCAAGTAAACGTACTAAGAATATTTTATTTTTATTTTTTCCTGTTTTCCAACATATACCCTTGCGGGTTTTTTTTTACGTTTCAACCGACTCTCTCATTTTTTCATTTTCTTTTTATCTCCTCGTTCTCTCCTTTATTCCAAGATTTTCCTCTTTCCACTTCCCGACCCCTTTTTTTTGGGTTTATGATAATTTCTGTGATTGAAAAATGGAATTACGTATTTATTGTCGATCGGAAAACCTAAAGTTTGCGGTGTCGCTTATCCTGGTGAGCTTCTCGTAATAATGGGATCATCGGGAGCTGGAAAAACGACGCTTCTGAATACACTGACCTTTCGTCCACCCCGTGGAATTACGGTATCCGGTATTATGGCGGCAAACGGTCAAAGGGTCAGTCCGAGTGTTTTAATATCGAGAACAGCGTACGTACAACAGGACGACCTATTCGTCGGCACGCTCACCGTGAAGGAGCATCTTCTCTTTCAGGCGATGGTCCGTATGGACCGTAATATCCCGTATCGTCAAAGACTCAAGCGAGTCAACGAGGTTATTTCTGAAGTACGTGTCCTGTTAATTAAATAAAATTGTTTATTTGCTCGTTGCAGCTCTGATCGAGCGGAAAGTTTGCGCAGACTCGATTTTTATTATTTTAAGAAAACACTTGAAAGAATTTTTAGGGGGTAGCAATAGTTTTGACGATATCGAATTTTGAAAGTGATTATTTTATAAATAAATAATAGAATAATAGTAAGAATAATATAGTAAATAATAGAAATAATAGTTTATAATAGAAATATAGTAAAATGCATAACTTTTAAAATTCGACATCTCAAAAATTATCGCTAGTCGCCCAAAATACTTCAGCTAGTTTTTTTTAGAATATTAAAAAGAAGATTTGTGAAAAGTTTTACCTCGATCAGAATGGACAGTTTCTCGGAACCTTATCCCAACTTATTCTTTTTCGCAGCTTGCTCTCGCAAAGTGTAAAAATACTGTGATCGGTGTACCGGGACGCGTGAAAGGTTTGTCGGGTGGTGAGATGAAGAGATTGTCCTTCGCCTCGGAAGTCCTCACGGATCCGCCTCTTATGTTCTGCGACGAGCCAACTTCCGGTCTCGATTCTTTCATGGCGCATCAAGTAGTCTCGGTCCTTAAGAATTTGACCCGTGAGCAAAAAAATAAACCGAAAATGTGCATTCGGAGCTTTTCATATATAGCGTAATTTAAGGATGTACGGGAGATCTATAGGATCGTCTACTAAAGAGTAGATCAAAATTGAGTGCATTAGTATTTCATTTGTTCTTCAGCGCACGTGTCGACATTGGGATTGAAACAGCTTTGAAACAGCATTGAAAAATTATAACGCTTTTAACTCGTAATATTAAAATAAAGAGCGTTATGATTTAAACTATAATTTGGATATAAATACGAAATAGTCTATAAATAAATAAATTCGCGGAAAAATGAAAATATGTTTTTTGAGTTAATTAATCAGATTTTATCACCTACGTACGGGATGCTTAATATGAATAGCGCTGTTCTAAATCGGAAACCCAGATTCTACACAATTCGCCACTAAAAACAGATTTCCTTTTCCGTTTAGGATATATTTTGCGAATTCGAAAAAAAGTTCTCGCTGCTTTGTATCGACCATTCATCCTAATTAGACCCTATCGTTTCACTTCCTACTCACATTTTGCGAATATAATTCAATTTTCCTAGCGTCCCCGCGCTCCCGCCAGCTGGTTGATGCACCAATCGGTGCACGAATAAGCATTCTTCGCTTCCCAATATCCACAACGCTGCTCAAATAAAAGTATCACCGGATTCGATAATTTCGAAATGTGGCTACTTCGCCATTCTATCTGCCATACATTCTTTAATGTTCATGATAATCACCGACAGATCAGGATCTTTATGCGTTTTTAGTGGTCACAGAAACCCTTATGTGTTGTGATAAGCATAATTGTACGCTATATTACTGGTATTCCCGAATAATCGTAAGTTACTATCGCAGGTCGTGGAAAAACTATAATTGCAACGCTCCATCAACCATCTTCCGAGCTTTTCGCTCTCTTTGACAGAATATTGTTAATGGCCGAGGGACGAGTCGCTTTTATGGGAACGCCCGAGCAGGCCTGCACGTTTTTCAAATCGTACGTTGAACGAAACAACCGGACCCTTCTTTAAATTTAAACTGAACGAATTTGCTCCCTAATTGAAAAATAAACGAAAAACCCTTTAGTTTCTTGATACCTATACGACGTTTCCAATCTTTCGCAGCATGGGAGCAGTGTGTCCAAGCAATTACAATCCTGCCGATTACTTTGTGCAAGTGTTGGCGGTCGTCCCGGGTCGTGAGATTTCATGCAGGCATGCCATAAATTCGGTCTGTGACACTTTTCAACGCAGCGATCTGGGAGTGAAGATCGCTCTCGAGGCCGAATCCATAAATGGCGAATTCGAGGATTCTCTGAAAGAATTAACGTCCAAGGGTAGCAGCGGAAATTCACCGTACAAGGCATCCTGGTGCGAACAATTTCGAGCTGTACTCTGGCGCTCTTGGGTTTCCGTCATAAAAGAACCGATACTCATCAAAGTTCGACTGCTACAAACGCTGGTAAACATAAAAAATAGTTCCCTTCGCTAGTAGTATTTTACATCGTCATTCATTTTTTTCACTATCGCAGATGGTGTCCCTCCTAATCGGAGTCATATATTTCGGTCAAAAGCTCGATCAGGATGGCGTTATGAATATAAATGGCTCGATATTTATATTTCTCACCAATATGACCTTTCAAAACGTATTCGCGGTGATAAGTGTGAGTAGTGCTGCTCGTATCAAATTTTAAAAGACGATTCATTCGTTTCACTTTGTCGCTTCTTCCAATTTTTTTCAGGTCTTTTGTGCCGAACTCCCAATATTTCTACGAGAGCATCGCAACGGAATGTATCGCACAGATATTTACTTCATTTGTAAAACCCTGGCGGAAGCGCCAATTTTTATAGCCGTGCCTCTTGTGTTCACGAGCGTTGCATATCCTATGGTCGGCCTATACCCTGGCGTAGAACATTTTTTCATTGCTGCCGGAATTCTGATTCTAATCGCCAACGTTGCCACTTCCTTCGGTAAATAATGAAGAATCTGCTCCGATTATAGTTACGATTAAAATATGCTGCACTTTATTCTTAGTGAATTATGATTTTTCTAAAAACTCCTCTAAGAAAAATATGGTCGGCGTTCAAATATCAAAAAGGGCTCAGGAAAGTTGAAAGCGTTAAAAAATGGAAATTCACGGATGCGGAAATAATGCGAATTTTTATCTGCAAAAATGAATAAATTTTGAAAAATGCTTTGACCATTTTTCATTCACTGATCTCCTTTGTTTGCAACGACCAAAAATGTTACGTAGAATTGTTGGGATTTGTAAAACGATATTTTTTTACGAAAAAAAAAAAAAAAATGAAAAAGCGCAGCGTAACTTTTTTGATGCGAAAGTTATTTATTCGAATGAGAGATTAATACCTTGGTAAACACACGTTACACAATCTTCCAGGCCCGATAGAATTACATCGTTCAGAGGAGGAATCGATCTCGTCTTACAAATCCTCCAACATGTTTCAGCGTTATTCATTGAATGTCGATGCAACATATTTGAATCTCACTTTACTCTCATTGCCATTTTCAGGATACTTAATTTCTTGTGCGAGTACAAATATTTCGATGGCCCTCTCCGTCGGACCACCAGTAATAATTCCATTTTTACTTTTTGGTGGATTTTTCTTGAACACTGCGTAAGTCTCTTTGAACGAACGAAAATTATGTATAATGTTATATATAAAATTTAAATAATTATATTAACCCGATGTTCTTATTCAAAGCTCGGTACCTCCTTACTTCAAATGGTTTTCCTATCTCTCCTGGTTTCGTTACGGAAACGAAGCACTGCTGATAAACCAATGGTCTAACGTCGATTCCATAGCCTGTACTCGAAGTAACGCCACCTGTCCGAAAACCGGAAGTATGGTTCTTCAAACTTTCAACTTCCGAGAGGTACGCTTCATCTACAAGTAAAAATGAGCCAACATTATTAAAATCATAAAATCGATCGATGAAGTTGCATTATTGATAAAACTTTGGCGACTTAATAAATTATTGGTACTTTTATCTGCGATTTCCAACAGGAGGATTTTTGGGTTGATATAATCAGCCTTGTCAGCCTCATCGTAGTGTTTCGGTTTGTCGCCTTTCTAGCGCTTCTCTCCAAGACCCTGAGATCAAAATAGGCAACAAAAACATTATACATGGATTGCATCAGTCAACGATGGATGTGGAAAATAAAACCGCCTTGCGAAAGATTGAGCAAACAAGATCAATTCAAAAACTGATAGAGCGTGGAACTTAGTTTCTACTTTCTTAACTGTAGTCAACACCTTGTTGGCATCCAATAACATCGTTCACCAAATCGGGAATATATTAGATAAAATTCAATTTCGCTGTTGCCCTCCGTATTGTAAAAATAAAAGATAACTAGGATGATAGTGACTGAATTCCATCTATGACTGAAACGTCTAAAAGCATTTTTTAATTCATGTTTTTTGTTCAACTCGTCAGCATGTATGCGTGAAGAATAAAAATTCGAGCGTTTGCAAATAAATACCTGAGGTAATAAGGCGCGACAATTGTGCGATCGGTATTTCGATCGGTGTACCGTAGACGTGGATGAAAAATAAAAAAAATAAAAAATATGAATAGGAGATGAAAAGTGATGGAAGATTTTGCGAATGCTTCTCTCGTCTGGTATCGTCGGAGCAAAGCCAACCGCGTACTGCTCCGATATCCGTAGTAACCGCGATGTCTATAAACCGGTTGACAATCACACCGTGTGACCACACGTGAGAAAAAAAACCTCGCGTGTGTGTGTACGCGAGTGTGAAGTTCTACGAAAAATAAGGAACACCTATATATCTCGGTGAAATTCTACGGATATATATATATATGACTTGACAGATCACGATGCGTCTCTCACGGCCTGTAACGTGTGAGGATATACATATATATCTTGATACGGTGAGTGCATCCGCAAGTTTTACGAAGATAAAAAGTCTCGGCGCTGATTCTCAATCGAGTCTAGTATGAAACTCAATATTCTCGGGACGAAACTCTAACGCGGTGCCTATGCAAGGATCGTGACAAAGATAGACGGAAATATTCTGCGTATTCGTTTGTTATAAAAAAAAAGGTTCAAAACTCGAAATAGCTACATATGGATTAAATATACGATATCAGATTGCAAGAAAGTTGACTATTGCTTAAATACACTTTCTTTTTTATTTTTCTATCAGTAACGAAAAGTAAACATTTTCACATTTTCTTTCGAATACGACATAAACTGCTAGAATTTCATTCAAAGCGTTACGTTGTAAAAGAAAAACGCTTAAAAATTTGGAACGCCCGTTATATTCTACCCGAATCGATACAGGATCAATTTTTGACTGATTTGATTTTTGTATACATTTTAGAATTTGTACCACATTTAGTATTTGTTTATATTTGTTAGATGCTTTATCACGCAAGTAGCGATTCTCGTCGGGAATACGCTTTCGATAATAACGTTATTGTTGTTTTGAAAAAACAAATTTGGGAGATCGTTTCGCAGGCTCTATTTATTGTTTCGAGACCTTAACGGTACGATATTAAAAGGGATCCTTTCCTTAAACAGGAAAGTTAACAGCCACACATTCTTTCCGCTCCTTATTGTCGGGGAGCTCGGCTATCATAATAATGCATGTGGTCCAAGTGTAAGGCGCGAGGTCCAAGCCGAACGTATAAGGTTTCAGTCTTCGATTTCCATAATCCCGAGTGTCAGGTACTTGTCGGAAGTTACACGCACTTTTTTTTATAGACGAACGGCAACCGAGCCGTGTTCAATACGAAAAAGACGTGTACACGGCTCAATCGATGAAGCGTGATAATGTTATTTAAGGGGAAAAGATATTCCGTTAAAACTGTCCGATATATGAAAGAGGATTCGTTCATCGAGGTGCAGATTTTTGTGCGATAGGTCGAAAGTCCGGGAGGACACGAGCTTCCTCCCACATGGCAAATCACGTCTCTCCAGTAATCTTCTGGGGCAACCCTTACGCAGTCGTAAGCAGTGTGTTCTCGTGATCGCAGTTGCGCGTTTCACCGCTAAGGTTTCATCTCACGGAGAAAAAAAACAGGTGTCCATGTGTTCTCAAAGGAGCAATTAACATTGCGCATACTTGTAATAGTCGTGGGGATTCCATACTTCCGGAGGAGAAGTGAAAATGTTCGTGAATTCGAGAGTGGCTGACCTCTTCGATTCGATGGACAAGGGTGTCACTCTCTCATGGCGGGATCTTTCCGTTTACGTGATGGATCGTGGCAGTAGTATTTGCAAACAGCTCGTTAACAACGGTGAGATAAGGCATCTGATAGTGAGAAAGACAGAAAAGACATAGAACTGAGAGTATTATGTCCACATTGATTCTAGTTCGCGGTGCAGTCGAACCTGGCGATTTGACGGCTATTTTGGGAGGAAGGTAAATGCTTTTCGAGCTCGACATAAGGATAGGAAACACAAAATCCTGCTTCATTGTATCCCTCGATATTTGAAGTACATGGCATTTTTTATGCAATTCATCTTTTTTTATACAATTCACGATTATCGGAATTTTCTTTCGACTTAGAGTACTCTAGAATAGAATTGTCAGTGAAATACTTTGCGACTTTTTTCGAGTCTCGAATCCATAAATGCTAGTACAAAATATTTGTGCACATGAGGAATAACGAATAAAATTGTCTTTGGCACGTTAATTCGGTGCTCGATTTGACATTTCATTCGCGTACAGCGGAGCCGGAAAAAGTTCACTGATGACTGCACTGGCATTGAGAACAGGCCGTAAGTGATACTTATATTTGACCAATGTTCTATGAAATTTCCTTGCGATATATTTACTAAGACGGTACATTTGTTAAGAATCGATCATTTTTCTTTTAGCTGGAATAATTGTACACGGTGATGTACGAATAAACGGGCAAATACCAGGTCCTTCTTTTATGAGACATTACAGCGGGTTTATGCACCAAGAGGATATTTTTATCGGCACTATGACGGTCCTGGAGCATATGTGGTTTATGGCAAGTGTAAAAAAATGAATGCTTCGGTTATACGCGTCCTATCGTACAGTGCTGAGTGAATTCCCGAAAGACTAAATGGATTTTTTTTTGGAAGTCGAAATTTTAATTTTTTTTTTCAGGCTCGAATGAAACTGGACAGACGTATGGAAAGTTGGAAAATAGACGAGAGGGTCGAGGGCCTTTTGAAGGAAGTTGGTCTCGTATCGCGACGCGACGCCAGAATCGGTACAGGAGGCTACGACAAAGTACTGTCCGGGGGAGAAAAAAAACGTTTGGCATTCGCGACTGAAGTGAGTTAAAAAAATGGGCATTGTAATTTCCATATTTTTAGCTTAAAAATTACTTTACGATTCGTGATATCATTTCTTATTACGGTGCATCTAAATTTCCGATTACAGTTCCATGGGAAAAGAGATTGTCACTGTCTCATGGCTTTTGTGTGAATAAGCCAAAATAATATTACCTTAAAGTTTTTTATTTGGTAAAGCCCTCGTTTTCACAGTTGCTCACAGATCCAAAAATTCTGTTTCTCGACGAGCCAACTACGGGTCAAGATTCTCACTCAGCGAGTCTTCTTGTTTCCAAATTGACGGAATTTGCGCGTCGTGGCCGTACCGTTTTGTGCACAATTCATCAGCCTAGCTCAGCAATTTTTGACACTTTTCATCGTATCATCCTCGTTGCAAACGGACGAATCGCTTTCGCTGGAACGAGGGATCAAGCGTTGAATTTTTTCTCCAGGTAATAAACTTTTCTTTCGGTATCTACGAATAAAAGATAAATAGAGAAAAACATTTACAATATTTCTTAAGTCTCACTTGGGTCCTCGATGTACCCGCGCAGTTGCTTTCGTCACACCACCAACAGGGAGGGTTCATCGAGGACCTGGCAGGATGCTGGCGTAATTAAATTAATAAAAAATTAATTGACACTTTATTATATTCTTATTAATCCATTTCATGAACGAATATAAACGTTGTAGGCATGTTTAAATAGCCCTCTCATAATAAATGATAAGAAAAAATATTTCCTATGCCGATGGGAACAATTGAATAATGAGAATATTCTTGTTCAAAAGGCTTGGCCACGAGTGCCCGAGAACGTACAATCCAGCAGATTTTCTCGTTGCAACATTAGCAATAGCGCCACGGGACGAGGATTCCAGTCGTCGAATAGCTCAGAGAATTTGCGACGCTTTTCTTACCAGCGATGCCTGCCGTGAGATGGATGTGATATTGCAGCTTGAACTTCACATGGCTTCCTCCTACGATGTAAGCTTTGACACCGCTGTTTTTATCTGAATAGAAAATTTCTTTATTAATATTGCATTGGAATAAAGAACCTCAACATACATTAACAAATGAATGACGAATAACAAAAAATCATTGTCAATTTTAGCGACGCAGGGATCTTCGGGATTTCAAGCATTTGTGAGTATTCCGATTGATCATATTTGCAACATTTTTCATGATATTTCTATAGCGATAAGTTGAATTTCTCTGGCGAACATGTTTTTCAGCAAACCGGTGAGAAGTTGGAAACGGCTCTATTGGCTAACGCACAGAGGGATCATGCAGGTACTGCGCGATCCCTCGGTCCAATGTGCTCGCATAGTTCAAAAATTTGTAAGTCCCCTTATGATCAAATAAATTATATATACATCTGAACAATATCAATCCAATCGCTGTTTGATGCAAAATAAATATTTTATTTTACAGTGCCTTGCTATAATGGCGGGTCTATGTTTTGTGGGTGCGATAAATTTAGATCAATTGGGCGTCCAAGCAGTTCAAGGCGTTGTATTTATTCTCGTATCGGAAAATGCATTTTTCCCTATGTATGCAACTCTCTCATTAATACCGCAGGAGTTGCCATTGTTCCTAAGAGAACACAGGGCTGGAATGTATCCGAGCCATGTCTATTATGTATCACGCATCGTTTCATTGGTAAGCATCGACCTTGCAAAAGCTGTTTGATAACTAAAAAGGATCAGACTCGTAGACCGTAATCCCGAGATTAACAAATAATGGGCTACGCAATGGATCGTGGCAAGCTTTTGGAAAACTCATTTTGGTCTAGATTCCAGGATTGATAGTAGAGCCTGTTCTCTTCACAATGATTGTTTACTGGATAGTGGGACTACGGAAGACATTTGAGGCTTTTGGTCTGACCTTGCTCTTGGCAATTCTCACTATGAACGTTTCCACAGCTTGCGGTAAAAATGATTGTACCAATGGAAGATATATGTTCATAATCAATCTACTCGATTGCTCTAAATAATTAAACATCGAACAACCAGTACAAACATTATTTTTCCAATTGCACATTATTTTACTATGCATCAAACTATGGATTTTTTTCTAGGTTGCTTCTTCTCCACAGCTTTTGACAATGTGCCACTCGCTATGGCATACTTGGTACCGTTTGACTACATCCTTATGATTACAATGGGACCATTCGTTAAGCTCGGGTAATTTGCATTTCAAAAAACATCTTCAGACTTTATACTACTTATAGCTTCATTTTAACTCTTCAATGACATTAAGTGCCATCGTTACTAGCATTTCTAACCTTCGAATGTATCGTTTTATGAACCATGAATTCTTTTACTTCTAAAAAAACTTGTATGCAGTTTTTAATTCTAACGTGTGGCTATGAGAATCTCCATAATCTTTTTCATAGAAAAGAAGTGTTAAAAAACTAACTATGCTGCATAATGTGCTCTATGATTTATATCATCCGCCCAATTGTTTTTTTAAGCACTTTGCCCATTGTCATCAGCTGGGTAAGATACATATCGTGGCTTTTGTATTCGACTGAAGCCTTGACGATTCTTCAATGGGATGGAGTGCACAATATAAGTACAGAATTTTTCAAATATTTAATTGTTGATCCTTTTCTGACTGAGAACTAAGAAATTCCTGAATGTTCTTTCAGCTTGCGAAAATTTGGACCCAGAGTTGCCGTGTTTACGGGAGGGTTCGCAGGTTCTCGACAGATACGACTTCAATAGGAGCAACTTCTGGTTAGATGTTACCGCAATGACAATAATTCTTGCCGTTTTTCATGTTTTGGCGTACGTTTGCTTGTGGAATCGGTGCCGAACGAAGTGAATTCAAGTTCCTACACTTCTTTCTGATTGTACAAATGAGGCAGCCGGTAAATAATTAAAAAAAACAAGTGTAAAAAATTGTGAGATTCTACAATTAAAATTGATTTAACGTAAGGTAATAAGGATAAATTTTTTTATATCTGTCAATTCTAAAAACTGGTTATTACAAATATAATTTTTGTCATAGATTTATTTAATGCACGATGGCACAAAATATCGAGAAGTACGAGAAAGAAAAGTGCCGGAGAACTAACCTCGCGAGATCTGGGTGCAATTGACACTTGTTACGGAAAAGGTTAGGGGATACCGCATCGAATAATTGGTGCGAGCATGTTTATTTTTTATACACGAAGCAATGGTTGACAGTATATCAGAAGGATTCATTTATAATTATTACATTTTTACGGTTATCTCCCATTTTCCTGTGATATCTACAAAGATAAATTTCAGTCGGCCATATAATTTCGTCAAAATTCCGACGACAATCGTACGATACAATTATTATACAATAAAGTTTACCGCTTCATCACATAAATAATTAAACCGAAAGGTTTCTATTTTAAGGCAGTAGTCTGCTTTAGAAGCCGAAAAAAAGCGCTTTTTCAGCAATTTTTTTTAAAGGGAAGGAAATGATTGCGGTAAACGAAATTTTGAGACAATAGTGTATTATATTCAAGCTTTAAAAAAAAATTATTAAAAAATATTGAAAATTCTCAAAGTTGCAACGATTTTTCTGTAGCGCCTGGAGTCTGCACTTGTAAATCGGTGCCGGTGATGGAGGTCGAACAAAAATTTACTTTTTTGAAAAAAAAATTCACTTTAAGTTGCAAAACAAGTAATATAAATAGTACTTTTTTTAGTTCAAATAGAAGATAATTTAACACTAAAGCTAGATCACTTTGATTTTTTTCGATCGGATATATATTGTTTTTGGTATCGCCGGCACCGTTTTCTAAAACTTGTGAAAATGAAAACTCGAGAAAACGGGCTTTATAGTTTTCGGTCCAAAAAAATATAAATTTTTTTGATACTTACACTATTTAGATGTTAATCAGCTATCCCCGGCCACAAAATAATCCTTCCTCTTCTTCAAAAAACTCGTTTTGGCGGAGGGTTTCCAATCTTCGAGCTGTACGAGCCTCCTTGCTGGAAAATAATGCGCGCCGGTTCTCCCGCGTTATGCGCTCAGCATCGACGGTGTCAGCAAAATGTTTGCACTGCTGCCCAATGACAATATTGAGGAGCTGCATGGTAGAAAACATAGCTGAATAACCCTCGGTGAAAATGCCTGTACATTTTTGCTGCTATTTCGACGATTTTATAGCCGGAATTTTCGTGTTTCGAATTTAGGCGCCACACAATCGAATTGAACGATTCGTTCGAATTTTGAGTGTGTCCGCCTAAGCACCGCGTCAATAAATCGTCATTTGAAAGATCTTTGTAAATTGGACGAATGTGCTTCTCTACATTGTCATCAATTAATCTTTCCGGGTGTTTGAAAGATGCCAGATTATTCGCCGCTTGAGGCTTGCGCCATTCGCACCAACTCTCCGCGCCTTCTGGACAATTTTCATGCCGAGGATTTTTATCGGTGGAACAATAATGGTTTAATGTTGCCATAATAGCTCTCTTCATACCTTCTACTGAGTTCACATATCGACGAATTGCCAGACCGTAGTAAATCGTCAATTTTTTAATGACACTCCCCGTTAGCCCCTTCTTTCCTCCAAGTTTCTCGGTTTTTATTTCATTCCGTAAACGAGTATCCATACGCTTTTGCACGTGTCCAACACACTCATTTTTCGTCACTATGCACTCGTCCCTGTAAGGATTGCTATTTAAGATTCCAGTAAAATTTTGTAGTCGCCATCGCCGATATAATTACTGTACATAACTCCGAATTTCTCAACGGAATCTCGAAAACATCTCTGTTATGGAAACTATTTTTATTTATGGCACACGAATGACAATAACCACTTTTTACAATGAGATCGATTACTTTGCCACTGAAGTATTCGATGAGCGTTGTTACACCATACAAAGAAGTATAACCGCGGTTTTTCCACGATCCATCGCCCGAAACCTTCAAATGATTCGCAGGTCTTCCATGTTCAACGTTTTTTCTTTCTCTTCCTTGACGGCATTTTCGCAAGTTCTCTCGAACAGTGTCTTCGACGCTGCGTACAAATGCTCAACGATTTGTTGATAAGTAGATTTTGTAAAACCTGCAGACATATCCATAAGGCCGCAGAATACGATTATCCCTTCTCATCCGATACCCAGAAGCCTCATAACAAAAACAATTCGTCTGTTTACTTCATAGCCGATATTTATCAATGGTCCTGACTGCTTTTTGCGTCAACCACACAAACACATGACAACAATTTTGAATCCTAGGCCTCGATAGCCGCTTTCTGCAAACGTTACGAGCATTTGTAACGTTCGAATTTATCGTTTTATGAACCATGAATTCTTTTACTTCTAAAAATACTTGTATGCAGTTTTTAATTCTAACGTTTGATTATGAGAATTTCCATAATCTTTTTTATAGAAAAGAAGTGTTAAAACACTAACTATGCTGCATATTCTGCTCTATGATTTATATCATCCGCCCCATTGTTTTTTTAAGCACTTTGCCCATTGTCATCAGCTGGGTCAGATCTTTGCTGATGAGAATCGAAAGAAGGAATGAATTCTTGGCGGGACGCTAGCTAGCTAGCTTCTATCGAACTCTCTTCCCATTGGTCGAGAATATTTCCCTAGGAGTTGGGCGTATTTCTGCCGGTGGCGCTGTCTTCCACTCGGCTCCTCGCCTCGCTTCGTCGGTACATCCCTTACCGCGAGCGATGGTATGGTGACGGTGTTACATGCGTATGGAAGATCGTAGTATGGTGGCGGTACCGCCACAAAACTATGGGGTTTTCGACTCTATTATCCCCATAAAATAAATGATCAGAAGGGTTTCCCTTATCAACGAAATATATCTCTTTATTTGGTATATATTCCTTGTTCTATAATATTGTGCGTAAACGTGGCTTCGCGTGTAGCTTTGAAGAGAACCTTTAAACGACTGACGCCACATGTGTAGCGTTTTTATGGGGGAACCGTTTTTTCTATGTTCCAACGTCGTGGCGTTAGCGTCTGCTTCCGCCGGCGCTGCTGGTCGCTTCTCTGGACAAGTTGTCCAGTCGGTAAAGTAGGTCGAAGACCCCTCGAGACGAAGCCGCCACAAAACTATGGAGAGTGTCGCACCCTGGCGACATTCTGGATATTCGTTTGTTTTTTTTTTCAACCGGTAAGATAGGAAAGCTTTTTGTACCTCATTTCCGGTCGCGTCGGCGCACGAGGTACGTGCGAATGCGCGAGCTCTCCACTCGGCTCTTTCCGTTTTCCATTTTATTATTTCCTTGCTTGGCTGACCCCAAGTACCCGACACACACACACGTACACATATTACACGACGCACTACACGATCCTTCTTGCCACTCTTCGAATCACTTCGCGTTGTGCTAATCGTCTGGAAAGGACACATTCTACAGTCGTACCGTTTATTTAAGTAAGTAAAAAAATATCGAGAACGACGAATTTCATAAGCATCGGAATAGGTATTTCGCGAAAGCGATGCATTTTGCGATCGCGTTCGTTCCTTTTTTTTCTTCCGTGTCGCTAACGCTTCCACGAAGTTTTCGGCCATCGTGGCTCGCTTTGGCGCGATCTTAACCTCGGCTAGGAAAAAGATGAAACTTGCGCTTTTTTCTATCCTCAAAATCCGTCATTGCACTTCCCATTCGGCTGAAGCATCCGCGTTGGATCTGCGAAAATCTTGTACCTCGAATATCACAGAAGCATTTAACGACGTTCCAAGCACAATCGAGATTTGTTTCTAGATCAAGTGTCATATCGGGAAATTTCTCACGCGGTATCTTTCCCGCAATGCTTTGTAACACGAGGCTCCTTGGTGGGGGAGGGGGGTGGGGGCGTATAACGTTATTTGAGCTCCGCAGTTAGAAAAAATTTAGGGGCTACTCGTTTCAAAGTGTAAGCCAATGTTTTTAAAACGAGGAAGCGTCGTCAAGGTCTTTGTTGAATCTTTCGTTCCTATTTTCCTCTTGCACACGACGAAGCAACAATGCGCGGGACGACTGAAGTGGGGGGGGGGGGGATTTGTTCTTAAAATAATTAATCATCGTACTTTAAAATGTAAGATCCAGCAGTAAATAAACTTATTATTATTGTCATCTTTGTTCTTACATTGCAGAAGGGTATTGTATGAGTCAAAAAATAGAAAAGCCAGTGCTATCAGGTCAACGCATAAAGACCAGAAAAAGAGGTAAATTGAGAATAAAGAAATTCAACCCTAAATTTTTCTTTCAATTGTGATTTGTTCAATGGCATTGTTTCTTTATCAGATGAAAAAGAGAAGTACGACCCAACTGGATTTCGAGATGCGATTTTGCTTGGCCTGGAAAAGGCTGGCAACGACCTAGACGCCATATCCAAGTATTTAGATACCGCCGGCTCCAAATTAGACTATCGTCGGTACGGCGAGGCTCTCTTTGATATTCTCATCGCTGGGGGCCTTTTGGTACCGGGAGGCTCCATCGCTCAGGATGGAGACAAACTTGTCAAAACGACGGCTTGCGTCTTCGCGCAGCCGGAGGATATGGAGTCGATGAAAAATTACGAACAGGTAAGATAAAGTGAGAATAAAACAATGTCTGAAACGTAATCGATATGTGAACAATTTTCTTGACCTCTTCATTTATTTCTGGTTTTTTTTTTTCGATTCATTGCCAAATGAAGAATTTTTTTTTTTTCACGAGTTCAATATGAAAAAGGTTTACGAAACGTATTTAAAAAAATGAAAACAGAAAATTTTACCTACAAAATAGCTGCCAAATAACAAAACTAACCAATGGTTTTGAAAAATTATTGAATTTTATTGTTTCTTAATAAACAACACTTTTATTTGGACTGCGTCTTCTAGAAATTATACATTTTTACAGAAATGTTGCGAAGGTTTAAATATGTCGCGAATATCTTTTCTCCTTTCTAAAATTTTACATTTATTTTTAAAAGAGTGTTTATTGTTTTATGCAGGCTAGTGTTTCATAGTTTGGATTGGAATGAGAATAGAAAACTATACTTTTTTTTTATGTATACATTTGGGATCCCATTATAAAAGTCACAATAAAGGTAACTAATCTTAACAAATTAAGATCAAAGCGACGATATGGGTTTTCAGTCTATTACAGTGGTATTGTCTTTAATTCTTCGACTTCATCGATTGTGCATAATTTGATGTACAATCGTTGTTGTATGGTAAGAACAAGAAAATGAAATAGGACATGCAGCACCCTTTTTACAAATCACTGTAGAGGTGGATTCTTTGAACAATGAATTCTTTGAATGACAACAGTTCACTTCGAAACGTGAAACAGCGGAAACTTTTTAATTCGTCATTGCTCTGTGTTGGGACTTTACGTTGCACCACTCTTGGATGTGGTACGCGAAAAACCGCCAACATAGTTTACAAAGTTTTTACGCTCTGTAAGCTGATATTGGGTGTGAATTTTATGTTTCGAATAATTCGATTCAATATGTTTTTAATATTAATTACATAGAGTACTTTTATTACGAACCCATAGTTCATAGTGGACTGTAAATTTTTGTGATTTTTCGCGCTATACAGGCGAGTCAGAAGCTCGTGTGTTCCCCCATCGACATGTAGCGAGAGACTGCTCGCGTAACGTGCTTGGCCCATAGAGGACGCGTACCGCGCAAAGGCCTAGTGCCGCAATATTTAGTTGCGCTTCAACGTGCCGCCCGCCTTTGAACGACACGATAAAAAGAAAACAGAATACAATATCAAAAAATATAAAAATATGACAATGCTTACATAGCTAATATGGACTCTTCTTTCATAACCAATAAAAACGCATAGCTTAATCTACTCGGAGTGGAATTAGCTTTTTAACGCAATGCTTATAGGTTCCGTTTGCCGTTTAGACGGTCACTACCCGTACGATTCCATCATCGCCGGGATGCACTCTTTCGACTCTGCCAATCTCCCAGAGTAGTGGTGGCGTATTGTCCTCTTTGATTATTATCAAATCTCCTTATTTCACACATGAGGACCATTTGACGCGCTTTTGCAATTCGTTTAAATATTCTTTTCGCCAACGCTGCCAAAAGTGTTGCTTCACTCGTTGTATATGTTGCCAACTTGACAATCGATTTGGTGCTGTTTCCGTGAGATCATGTTCCGGAACTGACAGTATCGGACGATAAGGGCGTGAGTGGCCTCGAATTTAAAATTACTTCCATTTCTATGGCATAGGTATTTAGTTCTTCGAACGTAAAAAAGCGCGTTTCTAATTGTGCATCGCATATGATGCTTAAAAGCCTTTACTGGACGCCTCCCATATACCCCCGAAGTGAGGTGATCGCGGCGGTATAAAAAACCATTGAATTCCATGATCGCAGAGGAAACGTGAGATTACGTGTTAGTTTTCATTCTCGCGTATAAATTCGTACATCTCGTTCAACTGATTTTTTGCACCAACGAAGTTTGTCGCATTATCTGATTGAATGACTCGCGCCTTTCCACGGCGGTCAAATAATCGCTTTAGGCTTCCTATGAATGCGTCGGTCGTGAGCTCGCTTACAATTTCAAGGTGTACAGCTTTCGTCACCAAGCAAACGAACGCGGCTATGTACATTTTTATTTTATTCCGATTGTGGTGCTTTTTTTTTGCAAAAAATGGACCACAAAAATGGATCCCTATGTTTTCTAAAAGTCTCGAACTCATTAACTTCGATTTTGGCAGGTCACCCCCCTTATACTTAGGACTCACGGATTTCCATCGACAATATCGTACACATTTATGTATTATCTCTTTAACTGGCTTTTTTCCATTCAACGGCCAGTATTTTCTGCGTGGCCTGTACGCCAACGTGACCCAAGTCAATATGCATTTTGCGAATTATAATTCCAGTCACGTGGCCATCGTATGGCAAATATACAGGGTGTTTTTCGTCAAATTCTGAATCTGCGTGTTTTAATCGACCTTCAACGCGAAGTATCTTATTGCCACCTATGAAAGGGCTTAACGATTGAATATTGCTATTGCTATCGAGCGGACGATTCTCATTCAGTTTACTTATTGCTCTCTCAAATGCGAACGCTTCAGTTAAGTGCATTATGCAAGTTTCGGCTCGCCGAATCTCTTGCGAACTAAGATTTTCCGAAACTAATTTGCACGTTCGACAATTCGAAATAAATCGCAAACAATACGCGATTACTCGTTTCATCCTCTTAAAAGATGTGAACCGTGTGAGCAGACTGACGTCGACAGCCGCGACCATGACCACCGTGGTTTTCTCCTCTGGAACTTGGATACTATTTGGTGGCCAAATTTGCTCATCCGATGTCAGCCAAGCTGATCCACGTTCCCAAAGATCGTTTTTGATTAACTCAGTTGGTTATTGCTCCCTTGATAGGGCATGGGCGACGCTGTTGGCAAGGAAGTTTTGTAATTGGTGCGACGATATTCATATTGGATGGAGCGTGATAGTCGAATCCGACCAAAATAACATGTCGTTTATGTCGATTCTCAACGATCTCATTGTGCTTTCGAAGAGTTTTCCGAGAAGCACTACTGCACACAACTCTAGTCGTGGTAGGGTTACTCTTTTATCGGCGCAACATGACTTTTGGAGCAGATCGGTCGTATCGTATGAGCTCCCGAAGGTGTGATCGCTCGCGTATACAGGACCGCAGCATAAGCGACTTCAGAACAAAATCCATGCAACTTCCATGCAAATCCATGCAGGATTGTCGCGTTCTCACTGATGATTTGACGAGGAACAATGAATCGATTTATCGCCTCGATTTCCTTCGCGCATCTATTCCGGGCCGTAGCGACGTCCGGCGGAACCGACTTGTTCCAATCCAGTTTGATTTGCCACAAACCCTGGAAGATCATTTTCGCATTTACAATAACAGGACCTAGATGTCCAAGCGGGTCGAATAGCGAGGCAACTTGCGACAAAATTATTCTTTTGGTTGCCCGCTTTACCCCCACGAAGGATTCCACAATATGGACCAAATTGGCATCACGAGGATGCCAATAGAACGGAACCACTTTCAATGGTGGTGGAGGGCCTGAGCGTCGCGAGCCGACACTCAGCGATCATTCTGTAAGCTGATATCGCGTGTGAATATTAGGTTTCGAATAATTCGACACAATATGTTTTTTATACTAATTATATCGAATACTTTTATTACGAACTCACAACTCATAGTGGACTGTACATTTTGGTGATTTCTCGCGCTATACAGGCGAGTCAGAAACTCGTGCGTTCTCCCATCGATGTGTAGTGAGAGACTGCTCGCGTAACGAGATTGGCCCATAGAGAGTCCGTGCCGCGCAAACGCCCAGGGCCGAAATATTTAATGGCGCTTCGATACTCTGTGTTATTATATCTTACAATGGCTTATATCGCAACATACATTTAATAACAAATCTGCTATGCTTCAGGTATTTACCAAACTGATGCGACGTTACAAGTACTTGGAGAAGATGTTTGAGGAGGAGATGAAAAAAGTGTTGGTCTTTATGAAAGGATTCACTCCTTTGGAGAGAATCAAACTGGCAAGAATGACCGCACTTTGGATTTCCAACGGGTCTGTACCACCTACCGTCCTCTCGGTTCTCATCAACGAACATCTTGTCAAGGACAATTTGGCCCTTGACTTTCTCATGGAGGTTTTTGTAACGTGGAAAATGGAGAAGGGCTTATCCAGTTTGATGACGGCGTTGAAGCGTGGCGGGATCGAGGGACGGTAAGACGGCATAAATTTGAGTTAAAAATCAGCGATGTAAAAAATCTGATTTCTATCGATTCCGGTTTCAACAATGAAAACCTTTTTTAATTGTGGAGATCCAGTTGTTTGTTCTGAAAACGCCGCACAATTTGTTGATATTGTTATATGTATTGGCATTTATTATTCTGAGAATTCTTTCACTGACGCAGTATTTGTTTTTTTTTATTTAGTTTATGATTTATAAGAATTTAATCGCAGTATCACTAGTAATTTTATCGAGAATACAAGACAACATGATTTCTGTATTTAAATAACAAACTGTTTTCTTCCACCTCTTTCAGCTCACGAATACCAATAATCATAGTTCTTCACTTAAACTTTTGCATACGATCAGGGTCTTTCATTTTTCTAAAATTATCGTTTGTCGTATAACAATCTATAAATTGTTGTCATTTGTGGTTTAAACCTGACTAAATTTGTACAAGATATACATAAATTCCATGATAGACCGACGCTGGTGGATGCGCGGTCGGAGTGCGGTGACCGCAACGGGGATTAAGTTTCAGGTGGGGTTTTGGAAGGGTTGGAATAAATAAGGGAGCAAAAAGCTAATATGGGGATGAAAAGAAGAAAAAAGTGGGAACTAGTAAAAAACGCAAAGGCGCGTACGCTAAAGGAAAAAATACCGATATAAATTTTGTTTAAATACATTCAATCAGAGCATTTTTCATGGCAAAAATCGGATAAATTTGCATACAATCGTCTAGATCAAGTTAAATAAAGTAACACCCAACAAAGTAATGCGAAATATTTTAAACTAGAAAAAATAAACCTTTTCCAGCTAGTCGTACAAACTATGTTCTAAAGCAATTTTTAAAGTGTGCCTTACTCTTTCAATGCAAATTCGGATTGCAAATGATAGGAGGACGAACATGCGCAAATCTATATCACCGACGAAAAAAAGAAAAGAAGAAATCAGAAAATTGCATTTGTAACCCGAGAACCGGAAAGAACTTTCTGATCGTTCATGTAACTGTCGCAGGTTAATGGAATTTGTGCCACCTAACAAGAGATCAGAGGAACATTTCCGCTCGGTCTTTGAGGCAGTCGGATTGGCGGACATCGTCAAGCTTCACAAGGCTCAAGCGAGTCAGGAAGCGAAACGTGATCTTCAACAGCTGTTACTAGACGACTTGGCGGATAATCGACCGATCAAGGACATCGTGCTTGATCTCAAAGAAATGGCGCTTAGGTGTGGAATTCCTGAGCATGAAGTTATCGGATTGGTAAGGATCGAAATTGAAAAACCTCTGTACTCTCCGGTCTTTCAAGAACGTCCGGTATTTATATTTTCACCTTTCTGCAGATATGGTCCGTTGTAATGGGACAAGCCGAGTGGAACAAGAAGGAAGAATTGGTTGCCGAGCAAGCGCTCAAACATTTAAAAACCTATACACCGTTATTCGGTGCATTTACATCCACTGCCAGATCTGAGCTCGCTCTTATCCTCAAAGTTCAGGAATTTTGTTACGAGAACATGAACTTCATGAAAGTCTTCCAGAAGATCGTTTTGTTATTCTACAAAAGTACGGGCTGAATCTTGATATTTTTTTCATCGTTGAATTTATCGCTGTCTCTATCGAAACTAATTCCGCATTTTTTGGCTGTTTGCTTTTATCAGAGGACGTAGTATCCGAGGAAGTGATTCTGAAGTGGTACAAGGAGGGACACTCGCTCAAGGGGAAAATGCTCTTTTTGGACCAAATGAAAAAATTCATCGAGTGGCTGCAGAATGCCGAGGAAGAGTCCGAATCAGGAGAGGACGAAGATTAAAGAACTTTCTTTTTGTTTGTTAAAAGTACGTTTTAAAATAGATCACAACTCGATGCTCCAACATATATACGACGTACGTCAATTTCACGTATCAATGGTTTCCTTGTAGATACATTCGAACCACACTTTCAGAAAACAAAAGAAAAAAAACACGAAATATTCAGTACGCCAGTATTCTGTCCAAATTCATTGGGACCTCTCGGAGGACACAAGAAATATTTGACTCGTACGTCGTGGTGACGGGTAAATTCAATGGTAACAATGGGACAACAAAGGAAGATGTACAATATAACAAACAAATCTTTAATGAATTTGCAAGACAACTGGAAAATTCGGATTGTCCGATATAAACACGATTGATGCAATTGGCTGTAAAATCGAAAGAGATAGATATGATTCAACACCTACTAGCATGAGAGATTCAATTGTAAATTCGCAATATCTCTGAATTGTATTTACTTTAAGAGGAAAAAAAACAAAAACGACAAATATTTTGTGTTACATTTTTATAACTCCGCTAAAAAAATATATACAGATTGACTAAGAAACAGGAAGGCAAGAGAAAAAAAGAGATCGAGTTTTACAAATACAAAAAAGCTGAGAAATATGAGAGAAAAGTAACTTTACGAATCATGAACTTTATCCTTGTGTACGTAAGAAATTCGAACCCTGTCTTACTTTGTACGATAATATTGTATTAGTTTATAGAAAAAGAAAAACGAAAAAATATATACTGTCAGGTGGTGTTTGATATGTGAAGTTTCAGTGGCTAACTTCATTCCGGAACGGAGTAAAAAATAGAACATTTTGACAGGTGTATCGCATTACTCGGAAAAAACATGATCGTTTATTTTCTTTGTATGATTTATCGATCATTTGATGACAATTCTTTTTCGTATTTTCACCTCTATATATTCACCATCTATTGATATAATTTTTTTTTCGGCATTCTATTTTATTTGATCAATAGCAAAAGTTAATGTATTTGTTTCTTCGAACATGGATATCTAAATAATTGGTTACTATTTATAATTTTCTATCCTGTTTCTATTTACAATAAATCCCATTTGGGGAACAGTTTCTGACAACAGTATGTTCAAATTTTGGTCGTAATACACATTAGCGGTGTTATTTTTATCTCCAACGTAATTCACAGTGACGACGATAAAAAAATGTAGTCTTATTCGCGCAAGACTTGTTTTCATAAATCTTTTTGCTTGTATTTGAAATCCCGCATTGAGGGAATTGGTTGCTTGCCTATTATAGTTTTTCCTTCCATGTATGGAATTAACACTTCCGGTACATTAATATCACCGTTCTTCGTTTGATGTGTCTCGCAAATAGCTATCAACATTCGGGGTATGGCACAGGCTGTCCCATTCAGCGTGTGCACATGCTGCAATTCACCATTTCTAGTTTCGTACTTGATGTTCAATCTACGCGACTGAAAATCCGTGCAGTTGCTGCAACTCGATAGTTCACCGTAGTACTGTCTTCCTGGTAACCATCCTTCGATGTCAAATTTCCTATGGGTCGAAAGCAAGAATTGGCGTTAATAATATACGGGTTTTTTTTTTCAGCACAAAAAATACGATGAAATTTGAAGTATATTGTTTCGCTTATTCTTGATCTGTATGCCAAATGGAGATTTATCTAGGAAAGCGTTGAAATAGTATATTTTATCGATTTGCATTAGTTTTTTTTCTTATTGGTTATTGTTTTCATTGCCAGACTTCAGAAGACCCATATAATGGTAAAGATAGTGCGTTATAATTTAGATTTTTCGCGAGTAATTTCTTATACTCAAATTACTCGCAAAATATAATAGTAGCATACTGAAATTCTGCTGATGTTCTCATTCACGAATCAGTAAATTGTATACATACGCCGCAACTATTTGAGTGTTCTCAAAGACTCGAATATTAATAAAAACCGGAAAAACAATAATTTGAAAGAGTTTTGTACCGTTGAACTACCAGGCATTTACATTTTGAATTCAAGGTATCCATTTAGTTACAACGTTCCTCGAGCATTTTGATGGAACAGCAATGATCAATAAATTTTGCTTATCAATTGGAAAAGTGATGTATCACCTGTAGGCAGGAGCGCCCAATTCATGTACCGGCATATCAAGGACTTTGAAGTGAATGCCAAGCGGAGCGAACAGAGTCTGTTGAATATCGCGCAATTCATTCATCACGTGGGATGAATTATCTGGAGCGGAGCAAGCAAACATTTCGACTTTGGTAAACTGATGAACTCTGTAAAGACCACGTTCTTCAGCAATATTTGATATTTCAGCTCTGTAACAGCGGCTAACAGCTGCGTATTTAATAGGTAATTCGTCAGAGGAAAGTCTTGCATCAAGGAGTTTGCCAGCCAATGCCATTTCAGCTGTACCAGATAGACTATAGTCGTCACCGTAATGCGGATCCAGCGAGTAGACCAGTGTTCTCTCACCGTTAACTATCAACCCACATCTCTCTATGATTCTCGTTGGTAGTATATCGGGTACACTGATTAGTGTAAAACCGTGATCCAGGAGAGTTTTCACGCTGTATCGAACCAATGCCTCTTCCATGTGTGCTAAATCTCCCAAGAGTACGTAACTTCTCTCACCAGCCAACGGACCTAAATTTTTCGTTCTAACGAGTTGAAGAGTCTTTGCCAATTGATTGAAAGTCAATGGTGGAAAATTAAAGCTTTTCTTGACCCCACATTCGCTCAGCACTTTGGGTAGATCGCCGTACTCTGTTACTCCTGGTGCAGTCTGATTGGGGATCTTTTCCAATTCTCTCCATAACTCCTCTCTCGCTTCCACCTTTTTGGACAAATCTTGTACTTTGTCTATGTCCCCTACCCCCTTTCGTTGTTGTATATTTTTGCGAATAGCTTCACGATTTGCTGGATCACATAAATATTCTACATCGTATTCTGGTTCGGGTAATTGTGTTTGCTGTTCGTACACCGGAGAACATTTTTTCTGTAAATTTAGATATTTAGTTAAAGAATTAGGCCGGCTAGGTATGAGCTTTTTTAAAAAAGTTGAAATGTTGCTACTTACTTTAGCTTGGGAGGAAAATTTTCTACACCGTACAAAGGAAGACAATACTCGCCCAAAACTCATGACTGGAACTTGCATAGAACAATCAGTACCAGTTTACAATCTTGAACAGAAGTTCTTTGCATCATCCGTGGATGGAATTATCCGTACATAAATGAGCCTGTAGAATGTGAATAGCATTTTATTCAATATTGAAATGGCAGTTAATCCAGATATGCAAATAAGTTGACTAAATGGTTATTTTTTTATTTCTTTCAATTAATTAATTTCCTTGCAACTTGCAAAATAATACACTACTTGCAAGAATTCGAGTTCATGTAGATACACGTTTTGTCACGATATCCAAAACGGTTTTAATATATCGAATAATTAATAAACCTTGTCAATAATAAATCATGTCAAAACTGCTCAATGGTACATCTAATAAGTTATAAGCACTTTCGACCATAGTTCATTTTCGAAACTTGTTCGTCATTATATATTGTTGATGGTAGTCAGTACCTATGAATGAAAACGTCAATACATTCGTCACAAATATTTATAGTTTATTTCAATGTTCTAATAACACCCGAAAGATCAACAGTATATAAAAACCATCTAACCGTTAAAAAATAATGAAATTTATTATGCATAAGATTCGAGTAATATTTACTTAAACCTAAAAATGTTCAAACGAATGCAGGATGAATGAATGAATCATTCATTCGCAACGAATAAATCGCGGAACGACAATCTTCTTTCGCAAGCTATGCGTTCTTGCCAAAAATACTGTTGTTGCAATACAGGAAAAATAGGTTATGTCTGGCATTCGCTCCGACTTAGTAGGATATCGCGACGGTTGTATAAAAAATAATGGCGGCGAGAGTTTCGCGCGCATTTGCCATTGCGCAAATTGGAGAGATCACGTGGGGCTATCGTACGAGATGCGCTACGGGAGGGTAGAAAGGTTCTCTCGCGTCAAATTCAGTCACGTGATTATTTGGTGACTACTGTGTGTGTATGTCCACACGGCCTTACATACAGGTCTTGAAACAACTCTATATTTCGGTGGTGGAGGAAGGCACACTTAATGACACCGTTATTAGGTCTCGGCGTAGCCACTAGGCGGCGTCTCTATTAAGGGGATAGAAAGAGACAGATAATGTTAACAGCTGATGTACACTGGTTTTCTCCGATCATGTTTTGAAGTTACTAAAGTAATTCAAACATCGCTAGATAAAACAGAAAGATCACAAAAAGATCAGGTACTCAAATATTTCTATCATCACGATAACAAAGCTCCCTTTTTGGAGGAAAATTCTCCGTTCTTAAAGTGCTGGCGAATACTCATCAATTGAAAAAATGGCAAACAGCGATTCCTGGCAACGTCGAATTGAAAAGCACCCAGTACGTATGCAAGAAGCATTTTGAAAAAAAATCTCGCTCAAAAAAGGAATCCACCGTGATTTGAATGGTCGAGTCATTGATGAGGTGAGTTTTTTTACTTCATTCGTATGTACACTCGTAGGTGTACATACGAATGCGGTTGGAATGTTAAATTATTTGAACTTGTTTCAATAATAATTTAGGCTAGGGGAAAGGTCTACTTTTGTAATTTTCAAACAATATTACTTATGCATATTGGAGTTGCTTAAGATCAAACAGCTGCCCGATTTATTTATATACGTGGGGCCTATAATAATAAATCCATTGATGGAGTTAACCCGCGGACATCATTACTTTTTCTAACTTATTTATCCTGAGGTTTGTTTCTCGCGCCGTACCTTATACTAAACTTGCACATGCGAGATTAACGCGCACGCGCGACCCGCCATTACCGCTGATATCCCCTTAGCCGTAGCGCCGTTCTTGCGGCCATACGCCGAACAAATTTAGGTGGCGCGTAGAAAATCATCTCCAACACCTTCGTTTCAAGACCCGTACATAAGACCGTGGTGCATACTCAGGTATAAAGATGTGTATACGACTGGTGGGGAATTGAGAACAAGTTCGCGGTCGCGCATGCGAAGGATCATAGGCACGCATGTCGTGAGTTGCGAAGAATTGACATCGATACAAAAAAAGTTGCGGCTGAAGTTTTCGTCTTTATAAATCCACAATTATTACCGAACGCGATTCATATACTTGCTTCATACGGAATTTCCAGGTTCGTGCGGTGCAGGCAGCGTCCAAGTGAATTTTAGTGAAAATCTGACTTTCGTACCTTACAAATAAATGTATTGCATGTATATGTATATCTATATATATATATATATATCTAGATATACATATATATGGATGTATATACACACATATTTGAGTGTTGCGATAGCCACGTACCGTTAAATGTCGGAGTGACAAATAAAATTCACGTTCTGTCACAGTTTCAGATTAAAGGATTTAATCCGACGATAGAAATGGACACGATAATATTACGAGAATGCGTCCAGCCAATTGAAGTACAGACGCGAATTTTATCGCGTTAAGTTTGCGATAAATGTTGTAAAACAGACGGAAAATCGCGAGGTGAATCGGCAATGCTGAAATTTAAAATCTTTTTTCGCGGCTGAAAGCGTACCTTGGATTGAAATGTCATGGATGAAGAATTTTTAATTTATTTATCACTCCCAAACTCAGTACTAAAAAAAAGGTTATAGTGAGGAACTCTTGAATTCTGCGCTGCAAAGATGAGAATTCAATGTTTTTTTTCTTGTTCCACAGCTCCACTTTCAAGGATACGGATAAGAGCAGAGATACGATAGCTGCCAAAGTTATCAGTCATCATAGATGAACTTGCGATAGCGAAGGTTACTTTTGCTGTTACATCCCCAATAGCGCACAATGGTCTCAGGTGTGTTATTTATGTACCGACAGGGTGCTGATATCAGCTATGCGGAGGTTGTGACCTCTATTTTTTTCTCTAAATCGTTTTCTCACATTTGTATTTGGCATATATCTTCATCTACTGTTACTTATTTTCGGTCCGTTTCAGCTTTCTTTCAAACTGAGCACCGTGGCAGAGTTTCAATTGTTTTGGGCATATCGCCGTATAGCCCCAGAATGAAGAGCATTTATGAAATTAATTTTTTTTCTGTTGGGATAATACCTAGAAGTGGGTATAAGGAGTTTTCTCTTGCATAACCAGTATTTTGGCTGATGAAAGCAAAGAGAAATACCATATTTCACAGTAGCGAATGCATTTTGTTATATCCGAGTATTCTAATCCATTAACAGGAAAATTTAATAGAAGGTTTTTTATGCTGAAATTTGCAAGACATTGTTGAGGAATTTATGACAAGAAATTTCTTCTTAAATATTAATGCTATTTGTATTAAAAATGGAATTTTAATTGTAAGCCAAGCTTAGAGGAAGTGAAAGAATTATCCGAAATTTCATGGCTAATTTCTTTTGAAGTTTGGACACATTCTGGAACAGTTAAAAAATATTTTACCCAAATTATCACGAGTTCAGCAGAGAGCCGCTCTTTGTGCGAGATTTTTTTCTCGTGCGACGTTCATACTATGCAATAACATTGATTACATAATGGTTCAAGGTTCCATCAGAGGTTCGAAACGTTACACGATATATCTGTATTGGCGCGCTCGCTTGTTGTTTGCACAGCCAAAAATCTGTTCTCCATTTATTCCCGAGGAAAGCAATGGAAAGCGAGAAACAACGTCGTTATTGGGGATGTATTGCACGTATGAATAAACGTATCATGAGGTGAAAAAGAGCCTCGAACTTTTTATGCGTCGTACAATGGAGCCTCCGCGTATTTCTTGCTCACATAGCATGAATAATTAAGGAGAAACCTTTGACACCTACGATTTCTGAGGACGTTCATGCCGCGTGGTAAACTTTATCAGCGAGGGAAACCTCTCTCTTTGGTTTTGTAAAGTAGCATCATTTTATTTCTCGATTTCTCCTGTGATCCTCGTAAATTCACGACCTCGACACTATTTGCGAGTATTTGCTTCTCACACCGTGTCTCGCTCTCTTTTTCTCTTTCTTTCTCTCTCTCGTATCTATTTCTGGCGTATAATTCTCACTGTGAAATATAAATATTGATCGAGCAACGATTATTATTGTTTCAGCAAAGTGGTACTCCGTTACTTGTCAAATAATACAAGGAAAAAATAGTCATTGGCTAGGATATGAGTCCGAACTTCTTTAAAAATCGTCAGAGTGCACAAGACATGGCTTCGAACGGTTATTCGAGCTCTCCTTCTCCGGCTACTCCAGCAAAACAGCATCAGCAATCGAATCACTCACCACCTTGTGAGTTCCCGAATTGTATGTGTGCCTAGATTAGCCACTTTCGCTTTTATCTCTCCCAATCTGTTTTGTCTAAGATTGCATCTAGTCACTGTAAAATGTGAAATTGTTTAAGTAGGTTCGAGCGTTACACCGATAAATCATAGAGAGCATCGATGTTCTTATCGGATTGACAACTCTGAGTCAAGTTTAACTTCAAAAATTATGTATAAGCCCACTGCTTCGATTAAAAAAAAAAAAGAATAATTATCTGGAAAAACTAATGACGTGCGTCACCTGCCTGTTAAACGACACGATTGACGTTGTTCGTATTATAACGAATTTAAAAAGACATTTCTTTTCACTTGGTATGTACAAATCAACCATCTCTCCCACATATTCGGACGGTTCATGTAACACTGCTACGTCACAGTTTTTTAAGGAGATTCGCTTATCTCCCGGAATTTGTAATTCATTACTGCATCGAATATTTAAACAGGAGTAATTAAGTACGGTTGAATAGATTTTCCATTTTAAATACTAGACCGAATAGATATTTATAGCGTTTTCTCTCGTGTGCGATATTGGGCAACGTATTACGCTTTGAAATTAGACTTTTTAATAATACACCTACGTCTAAAAAAATAATATACACAATCATCAGTGAAACGCTCGAATATTCTTAATGTCGTTTCGTCAGAATTACATGTTTTTTTTTAATTGCTTACCGAGTTTGAGAAAGTTAAACATGTTGAAATTGTCTCAAGTTTTTCGAAGATTTGACACACTCTTCTAGGTGAACTTATTTATCAATACAGTTGTGTACACAGACAATTAACGATAATATACTTATATAAAATAATAATATACAAAAATTGACGTTTTGTAAATATAACTTGTGATGTTCTGATCGTTCTTCATAGGTGTACTTTATATCTTCACGTTTCAATTGCGTGTATACGCTTGAAAATTATTGCCACTCAGTATAATTTTGCTCAATCAGTATTCTCTCCGGTATTACGTATGACCTTTCTTCATTCCTATACAAAATGATTTTTAATCACGCAACCTTGTTTATAACGGAAATCGTGATGAATCCATCGCAAGATGTGAAACTAGCTCGACCAGAAATACGTAGTGCGTAATTTGTGCTGACGTCAATTCTATGCAAATTCTAACCCAATCGATCCATCAGAATTTTTTATGAGCGTCAACAGTACATCATGAACGATTGATCGTTCACGCGACTTTGTTGTTTTCACTCTCTCGTTTCCCCGTTGAATTGGCTTTCAGCGATGCCTTGGTTCGGTATGGATATCGGTGGTACACTCTCGAAGTTAGTCTACTTCGAGCCAAAGGATATAACGAGAATCGAAGCGGATGCCGAGGTCGAGACCCTCAAGAACATACGCCGTTATTTGACGAAGAACTCGGCGTATGGTAAAACGGGACATCGAGACGCGCATTTGCAAGTAAATGCGACTTTTTTAATGAAATAATAGCTCTATTATTCTGACGAAAGATAAATATCCAAAATGGTCATTTCTTGAAAAGGTTCCCGAAAATGTTTTAATACCACCTATGACAGTTGACACAACAATTTCACGTTAGTGACGCAAAATTCAGAACCGGCTATATTCAAGAGGCTGGGAATAGTAGTTATTATTTCGGATAATAATTAAATCGCCGTGGATTTTCATATTTCAATCAGCCTATGTTATGCTGCAAACTTCAATTACAATTGTACCAATTAATCTACTACTACCCATACGTAATCAATTCTGACACATGTAATTTAATAATTAACCGCAATAGTATTGTGACATGATTGAAAAAAAAACTCTCGTCGTTTACAAATGAATAATTTCTACTTCCTCAGATGGACAATGTTTCTATACGAGGTAGAAGGGGCACGCTCCACTTCATCAGATTTCCTACCAGTGAAATGGGCAATTTTTTGGCTCTCGCCAAGTCGAAGGGCATGGCCAATTTGGTTACGACTGTTTGTGCAACGGGTGGTGGTGCTTTCAAGTTTGAGGACAATTTCAAAAAGGTATGACGCGCCGGGATGCATTGGATTACGCGGTCTATTTTTTTAGGATTTCATATGTACTGCGTAATGATGATAGAGCGTGAAGTTTGAGAATATTCGCGGTATACGAAATTCCGTTTTATCGAGTAGTTTATTCTCTTCTTATGTTACTGCAGTATTTCATTACTTATTCTTGACAATTGCTTGGAAATATTTTCAATACTTGTTTTAAGCGTGCTTGGGTTGCACGAGCGAATGATTTTAATGCACCGGTTCGCACAATCAAACCAGCGTACATTTTTTTTTTAAGGAAGTAAATATGAGCCTCGCCAAGTTTGACGAACTGCACAGTTTGATACGTGGAATGTTATATATAGAAACGACGAATCCACACGAGTGTTATTATTGGTCTCATCCAACCGATGAGACTAAATGTCGACAGGTGCCCTACGACTTTTCAGAGCCTTATCCTTTTCTGGTGAGTTCAGATAATTTCCAGTCGGTCGCGATTAACCGTGCTCTTCGCTGCACAATTATTACACGTTGCTATAATTTTTCAGCTTGTGAATATAGGCTCGGGAGTGAGTATACTGGCCGTTTACGGACCCGACAATTTCAAGAGGATATCGGGCACCAGGTACGCAGTCGACCCACCATCTATTTTCTTAATCCACCAGTCATGTCTACTTCATTATCTTTCACTCGATTTTTTTAAAACAATTTTAGTAATTTGCCCGATTACCGAAAGGTAGATTTATTGGTATATCCGCAGTCAGCCGAGTATATAATTTATAGTATGATCTATAAATGATGACCTATGAGTACCATTTATCGAATGATCGATGCCATTTCATCAAAAGTTACAACAATAGTCGGCGCCTAAGGTAGCCAAAAAAAGAACCTATTAAACGAAAATTAATCTTGTGTGGACTTTGCAGCTTGGGCGGAGGCACATTTCTAGGTCTCTGCTGCTTACTTACCGGGTGCAACAGTTTCGAAGAAGCAATTGAATTGGCAACAAGCGGCGATAATACCAGAGTCGACAAACTCGTCAAAGACATTTACGGTGGTGATTACGGTCCCTTCGGACTACCAGGGGATCTTGTGGCGAGCAGGTAATTCTTGAAAATCGTCTACTGCACGAAACATCTCATTCTCTCTCGCTCGCTTTCTTCCCACATTCACGTAGACCACGTTTTTGCTTACGTAATTCCCAACGCTTCCCGTAGACTTGCGCCTTTTATAAGATCTATTATCCAATGAAACTCGTCCCTGAATGCTAGAAAACATTCTTCTTCACTTTACACGCACCATCCTTATTAATCTTCTGGATCCACGTCTTGTAGATGGCCTTTCTCTTCTAATTGTCGACTGTATGTTAAGTTTTCTCAATGTGTTCAGCTTCGGTCAGATGAATTCGAAAAATCGTCGTAACACGGTGAGCAAAGAGGATCTAGCCCGTGCCACTCTTGTTACCATCACGAACAACATTGGCTCGATCGCTCGAATGTGCGCGGTCAACGAGAACATCGAGAGGGTGAGTAGCAATGCTTTCATTTCTTCTTTGTGAATTCACGATCAATCGCCCAATTTCCATCCTGTTGTAATTCACAGGTAGTTTTCGTCGGTAATTTTTTGAGGGTCAATCAGATATCGATGAAATTGCTCGCTTACGCAATGGATTATTGGTCCAAGGGCACTATGAAAGCTCTCTTTCTACAACACGAGGTAACAATAATGAGAAATTATTTGGCAGACGGGCCAATTTATCCACGTACATGTGTTTTCGTACTTTCGATGCTTCTTCGTTTACCCTTGCGATTTTTTTTTCGATTACTCCATCCCTGTCACTCATACCCCACAACCTTCAAGTCACTATTTCCAATTGTTTGAATACTTATTTTTTACGGCCACTCGTTTTCTAATGCGTTACTGCTTTAGTCGCGTTACCTTATCGTTGGCACCAACTCGTGCGCAATCAAGTGATCATCCATCCGAGTATTGGCTTAGGCCAATGCTGCTTGGCAGGATAGATCGCCCGTCGACCGCTGTTGGTAGTCGAATATTCCCTGTTTCTCATAAAACTTTACTTACGTTCGCATTAATAATTACACTATCGAATGGATCCCAAAATTCCCAACCTGTTAAACCAACATTTTTATATATACGTTTATCACTTTTTTTATTTTCAGGGTTACTTCGGAGCAGTGGGCTGTCTACTGCAGTACAACGGGGAAGCAAGCTAAAATACGCGGTTAGATAGATAATTTTTTACCACTAGCATTCCACTTAAGTCGATATTCGTTATATTATTAGATTTAATATTATGTACACAGAATAGAAGGGATCTCTCGCTCGACGCGCGCGAGTCGGATATTCACTATTTATTTTCGTTGTTAGGACAACCGTAATTTTTTTCTTTTAGCGGGTTATATCTAGTTTTTGCTCGGTAAAATAAACGGATTTCCATGACCTTTTGTAGCTATACTAACACCATTTTATTGAGATACGTTTTTCAGTTTCGATTATTACATCATTGAGGTACTTGCGTAATTTTTGTTATGAAACAGGTTTCATTATTGGACAAAAAATGGCTGTTGTTATAAAACATCTTTTCTTTAAATATTACTAGCGGCAGGCATAGTATTTTTGGTATGGCTGGAGCAAAAGAAAATCAAGAAGATTTCGTTAGTTCAATACTATACGCTGTTCGTGATCGAAGCACTTAGCAAAATTTTGATTTAAAAAAGAAGTACCGATTTTCTTGAAAAGATGGATTTTTGATATCTGGAAAATTAAATTTATATCCTAATGAAAACTGTTGCGTTCCCTAACATGCGATTGTAATTATAAATAAGCCGGTGAAAATATCAAATCGATCGGTTTGATTGCTTTGGAGAAATAGTGCTCGCTGCAGAAACACTTTTTAAAAAATACGATGACGAGGTTACCGCTTTTGAAGTTTTGAGTCTAAGTATTTCACGGGTAAAACTGATTTTCTCAGATTTACATAGAGTTATCTATTCCAAGGCTATTTGGGAAAGCGTTTTTAACCGCTCGGTCAATGACTAGGTACCCGGGTATCCATTTCAGCTTTGCAGATAGAATGTATTCACTTTTTCTTTAAAAAACTGTATAACCGTCTGGATCCCCGAAATTTAAGTAGTTTGAAACCCAATTTCTTTATAATCAATTATTTGATAATAGTTATTAACTATCAGACTTGATACCTCCTTCGTTCAATAACCAGGTACCCCGGTACCCACTGAAGTTATTATGCATGAATGTCGGGCTTATACACACCAAAGAGACTACCTGTTAAGGTAGTCTCTTTAGTGTGTATTGAGGTAATTTGAGGTAATTTGACTTTTAGTATTGAGGTAATTTTCCATTTAAATAAATAATAAACAATATCGTGCCTGGTTATTGAACGAAGGAGGTATCAAGTTTGATAATTAAATACTATTATTAAGTTATTGATTATAAAAAAATTTGACAAAAATTGGGTTTCCAACTACTTAAATTTCGGGTATCCAGGCGGTTATACAGTTTTTTAAAGAAAAAGTTGATAAATTCTATCTGCAAAGCTGAAATGGATACCCTGGTACCTGGTCATTGACCGGACCGTTAAGATGGTATAACATTTTAAAAAGTCAATTTTTTCAATCCTTATGACTAGATATAACCCGTTAAAGAGGGGTCTCCGTGTGCCAAACGCGTGAAACAAACTTGTCTCTGTCCACCTTCTGATGTATCGTCGCCTAGGGTTGCGATAGTAAAACCGGAGAAGAAAAATTAGAATAATTCTCGACATTGATACGAGACGAAGACGATCTAGAGAATTATGTATCGAATAACAGATGAGAAACGAAAGAAAGAGCGTCCTCGAAACTCACGCGAAAATCGCACGGATCTCTTGAAAAAGGGCACAAAGCTTGAATGAACACAAAGAACACAAAATTTATTGAAAATATTGTCACGAAGGACCAACACGTCGAACGTACGACTGTGCGGCTCGCTTCCGGACCTGAGAATTGGTGGGTAGACTACGACGAAAATATGCGCGTTGACAATTTTTGTTATAATGCTGATAAAGGCTCCGCTCAATGTCGATACTATGTATACGCTAAGTGCGTTTACGGAATTATTTTTAATCGTACATGCGCACGTGGAGTCTTGAAAGCCGTTTTTACGTTTCAATACTTTTGTATCGAACTGTTTGCGATATATCTATTTTTCAACTGCGAGAAAAAGCACACATCGTTTTGTAATATATTTCTCTCGTGACGTAACTATTCGTTATTATGAGCATTACTTTATTATTATCACAGTCGCCTATCGTAACACCGAGATATATGGTTGTATATTGATGTGGTTTGTAGGTAAAAAATAATCCTAAATATTCACAGGGGCGGGATGATTGTTTATGAAATTCTTTCGATAACTTTAAGCTTCGTCTTGTACTGTCCGAGCTAATGCGGTACGACGATTTTCGATAATTATACACAACCTGACATCCCTTACAGACCTTCGACAATTCGGCAAAGGCTGAATCAATTCTTTTTTTTTTCGTCTAGCGAGATCCTATACTCGTGTCAGCTATCTTTCAACGAGAAGTCTTGGAAACTGAATCTTAAAAATTTAATTTGCTTTCGCAAAAATAGAACGAATAAAGTCAGTATCTAAAAATTGTATTCGATGAAAACTGCGACAAAACAACATACATTTCTTTGCCAAACAACGTTTCTATGAATGTGAAGTTTTTATCAACCCAGGCTTAATTTTTTATTGTTGAAGAACAATAGTTCAGCATCATTTTCCAAAATTATCGTACACGTGGTGACCGTAACGAAAATACGGATTGTACTGCCAGATATGACAATTTCATAGCTAAATATTTGGTATCGATGATTCGAAACGATGTGAACCCTATCGAACCGTATCTATTGCGACGGTAATGTTGACTCCAATCATACTTATTACCACGTGAAAAGTTTTCAAAATTCTTATGAAAATACGTCGCAAAGATTCTAAATCCTTATTATAAAAAAAATATTTCGTATCTTAGCATTTATCAACGAGAGCGTTTTTTTTCGTATGCAACGTACGGCATTTCTTTTTATCGCTATTAAGAAATATTAATTCCGTTCTGATTGGAAAAAGGTCTGGTACTTAAAATTGGCGATTCTTTTTATTGTGAACTAATTTAACGATTGAGATATTTGATGGTACGTATGACGTAGTTCGTTCGTGTAATCCCGGGTATAGATCAAGCCAACGAGAGCGAACGACGGCTAAAAAAGTGAACGGTGACGAATATACGTATGTGTGGCACACATATTCACTTGGTCTGTACTCGGCATTAGTTTCAAACAGACCAGAAAAAAAATACAGGCATACATTGATCAAAGTACGGAATGACAATTATAATGGGGCCACCCATTCTGATACAAGTGTACTGTAGCTATTTGAGGTGCGCTTTTTAATGGATTTTTTGAGCCCTCTTAACAAAATATACCGCTGATATGGGAAAGATAGTTCCGGCTATAAACGACACTTCAAACTCAATTTTGAGGTGGAATTACGTACGTGGAGATCGTAGGATAATGGCGAAGGCATTGAAGTATCACATAGAAGAAAAATGTTGAATAATTTTTGTATTTTTGTCGGTCCCTTCGAGAGGGCGAAAACAACATCACCAAATCATGAGAATATGTGCATGTTTTGTCGAAACGTATATTTTTTTTATCACAGAAAATATTTTTCACACATGAGTACTATATCTTTCCAACGAGGGTCCGAAAAACCTTCACGAAAACACCTAAAATATTCCAAAAAAGCCGCGCAAGTATTTTCAAAATTGGATGCCCACAGAATAATCGTCATTCTGTATTACACGTTTTCGAGCGATTATTGAAATGCGTCGGCTCGAAGGTTGGGAATGGTTGTAAGACCATAAGTTATTTAGAAACTGCAATATCGTGTGCTTCATTTTTCATGGGCACACAAGAGGAATTAATCGATGGATTTAAAAATAAGGACAACTCAACGTGTATGTACTTTTGTAAATGTTCCATGTGAATAATAGAAGGAATTAAACAAAATGTACGGGACGCTCAAAAATTGAGTCTAATTTTATTTATCAAAAAAATATCATCGATACTCATCCCTCGCAGGATAGCTTTATCTTTTTTAGCATCATACATTTGGACGTTTTGAGAATTAGACATCTCTCGCTGTGATATTCATTGCGCTGCTTGACAATAAACTTCCGTTTCAATTCTTGATTCTTTATAATTATATCAAATTATTTATTTGAACGTTACCGAGTTTTCTGGCAAACATTTTTGCTGGTAGAAGGATAGTGGAACTTACAAAGACTCAAAAATGTTAGCAACCGTACAGATATTAAAAACGTGCTTTTTTAAACGGTTGAAGACTACATAAGAAAATAAATGCTCCACAATAAATAATATTGTAAACTTTATTGAAAATTGCATTACAAAATTATCCAATATAAAATTGTAATCACAATTCCTGTTTGGTGATTGGACATGATTTAAAAAATAATGGTCAGAGGACTTCTAGCACGCCTTTAGCGACAAGAATAACGTAACAGACGTTGCCTGGCAACTCACGTCTCAAACATTAGACTTTTGTACTAAGCGTTCACAACTGGCAACGCTATAACCTCGCAGATGCCAAACACCTTCAAAATCTTTTTATTTTAATTGACTCTAGTTTGCACTTGAGGTGAACTACTAATTAATAATTTATTCAAAAGAAACCTCCTTCCGGGTAGCGAGAATAAATAACAATGGTAAGTTTTATTGTTAGCTCGGTGTACGAACTGTTTGCACCCTGATAAAATCTACTATATTTTTTAACAGGGACCAAAGAAAGGGAAGGGAAAAGCGATGGATACGGTTGATGGAGTTGATACTTCGAAAATGAATCGTGAGCAGCTCGAAGTGTACGCTCACAAGATTCTCGAGGAGCTCGAACGCGAAAGAGAGGAGCGAAACTTTTTTCAACTCGCGAGAGATAAGATTCGTACCTTTTGGGAAATAACGAGACACGAGTTGGACGAGGCTCGCGCTGCAATAAGGTTTTTGTGGCTGCTTATGCATTTCAATTTTTTTTTCAAATTAGAATATGACATAATTGTAAACCCAAGAAATAATATTATATTTTACAAATAAAAATTCCTCGAATGATTCTCGATTTTTGCACTAAAAAAAGGGACAATTTTATCAGAGACAAATTACATTAGTTGTAATCAGTTGGGACCAATGATTAACAATTTCTCAAGATTTCCTTTTATGATATACAAGATTTTCATTTTTCGATATCATAGTATTTAGGTTTGCCATTTCTCAGCGTTTCAGTTTTCAATTTCGTAGCATTTAATTTTTTGATTTCTCAATATTTTATTTTCGATTTCTTCGTTTTCGATTTGTCAGCATGTTATTTTCCAATTTCTCAGGAACAAAGACCGTGAGAAGGAAGAATTATCGGAGAAGCACGAAGCCGAGGAAAAGTTGCACAAGCAAAAAGTCAAACATTTAATGTATGAGCATCAGACGAATTTATCAGAGACGAAAGCCGAGCACATGGTGGCATTGAAATTAGCACAGGATGAGCACAGTGCACAGGAGAATGAGCTTATCAAAGACAAAAAAGAACTGCGGAAGATCCAGAGGGAAAAGGAACTTGCTCAGATAGAGGAGATCCGAGCTTTGAAATTGGTGAGTCAGAGTACAGCGATAGCAGTCCTGTCGCTCATATTTTAAATTGTTCGTATCAAGGTTTGATGATTCGCGTTCATCAAAAAATTACAGCAAAACGCTGAGGAATCAAGCGAGCTGATTAAAAAATTCGAATCCGAGGCTATGGAATTGGAACAAAAGTACGAACAAAAGCTTGCGGATCAGTACGAATCTTTGATGTTGAAGCATCGTATGGAAATAACGGAAGTCGAGGAGCGCAAAAATATGCAAATTACAACGTTGATAAAAAACCACGAAAAAGCATTTGCAGAGTTGAAAAGTTACTACAACGATATCACCCTCAATAATTTATCCCTGATCAAAAGCTTAAAGGTAAAATGGAGATGTTTATAGAATTGACGACCATCAACCGATCTTTTTACCGCGAGGATCTCGCAAATTAATAGTATTATCTAGTTAACGTTTCAAACGTCATAATTCAACGCAAAAGGAATATGGATAGTTCTCATGGAAAAAGAGAAATATTTGTTGTGCTTCACTTTCGTCTTTTTGGAATCAATTGTGTAAATGTTATAAATCGCAGGAACAAATGGAAGTAATGAAGAATCACGAGGAACGTATGAAGAAACAAGTTCGCGAATTAACAGCGGAAAATAAAAAATTGCTTTCCGAATCAAAAACGGCTGAAGAGCAGGTTACAGAATTATCTCGACAGCTGGCGAACTATGAAAAGGACAAGCAATGTTTGAACGTTAGTAAAGTATATTATACTTAAATTTATTAGTTTATCGTGAGGATTTTGCGTTCGTATTCTTTAAAATTGTATTGTTTCTTACAGAATACAAAAAAGCGATTGGCAGTTATGACCAAAGACTTCGAGAATTTGAAATGGGAGAATGAAGTTCTCGAGATTCGATTCGACAAGGTGAGCGACAGAACTTATTCGTTCGACTTTCAACAAAGACGAAGTAAAATAACGTATGAAATTTCGGGTCAGTGTCAGGCCGAGCGTGACGAGTTACACTCGAGGTTCGTCGCTTCTATTCTCGAGCTCCAGCAAAAAACCGGCTTAAAGAATGTGCTCCTGGAGAAGAAATTGGAGAAATTGTCCGACCTGTTGGAACAGAGAGAAGCACAAATCGGAGAAGTCTTAGCTGCCGCACAATTAGATCCAATGGCGATAGTCGATGTTAATCAAAAGCTCGAGGTGGCTATACATTTTTATCGAATTTACAAAAAAAACTCATTGTTTCTAATGTGGATAAATGTCGTACAAAAGGTATGTAGGCATGCCTGTACAAAAGGCATGGGAAGTAATTATTACTGTTTTCATTGTTCGACCGCAGGAAATGTTAAATCGTAAAAACACGGCTATACAAGATCTTCAATATGATCTGGCTAAAGTCTGCAAAGCCCACGATGATCTACTGGCGACGTACGAGGCTAAATTGCAGGAATATGGTATACCGGAGTCCGAGCTTGGTTTCCAACCGCTGCGAGCAAAAATGATTGTAACGCGGGTCGCTCGAGGTCCTGCAGGCCTAGTTACATCAAATCGATGATGGCAAAACGGAGCGATACTCCAATATGAATTATTACCAGTCACAATTTGTATTCATAACGCGGCGTGACGCAATTTTTCAAGTACATAAAAAAGTGATGATACGTTATATGTGCGTGATCACAATGTTACACGATGAAAAATCTCGAGATTGAATATCGCAACGCGAAAGAACTGATGTCGATGGTTATCGTAACCAAAAAGTGTTCCCAAGACCAAAGAAATGAAAACATTGAATGTCATATAATGTACACATATACGTAATATGTAAATAGAATTTGGCAAAAAATGAGTTATCTTGGAATAAGAATTGCACTGCAATAAGAATTTTTGCCTACGAGTTATATATGTACTGCAAGTATTTATTTGAATTCACTTAAATCTTTATATTCCAAGTATTCCATGATCCATTATAATTTTTTTGAGCATTTTTTAATGGTGATAATTTTTTTGTAACCATTTATGAAGAAACCGATTGATACATGTGACGGAGTTCTTACAAACAGTTACGTCAACGAAACGTGGAACTTCTGTTATATGCACTGCGGATCATTTTCAATAACAAAGCTTTCATTCAAATATTAATTTTGTATTTACTGTGAAAACATACATCGATATGAGCTACAACAAAAATGAAAAAAAAAAAGGTTCTCAAAGAATTAGATATCTTTGGGTCTCAAGCGATTGATTGACAGCTGAGGACAGGTAAATAAAGAGGAGAGGTAAATAAAGCGGTAAATCAAGAATCTCAAGTCACATATAGTACTTTTATTTTATATGACGAATAAGTCTCGGAAACGGACAGAGATCTTTTTCTAAAAATTAGACAAATTTATCACAGAGGAATGTACACAATAGATAATATTGGTACCTGAAAGTTGTATAGTCTTAGTCTGTTTTTCGTTTGTCCATTTGAATGTTGTCTTTTTTACTTGTTTGTCTCCCTTGGCCAGAGATGGACAGTTATCAAATAAACAATAATTCGAGTTAATTTTTCTATGTCCAGACACGAAGGAGAGAATGAACGTAGTGGATATTTAGAATACAACAATCCAAAATATTCTCATCGTGCTGGGAAAAATGGCATTTTCTCAACAATAATTTATACATATATCTTAGATAAAATAATGTTCAATGAGATTTCTCACAAACGACAGCCATTCTCGTTCATCGGACGCGTTCGATAAAAAATATAAATAGTAGCTTCCGAAATATCTTACATAGATTTTTGTGTGTTTATTTGTTCTGTTTTGTTTTGTAGACCACGAATCACAAATGTTTGATTGTTTGCCAATTAAACGAGAATAGCAATCAGACGGTTGCGATCGGTTTTTCTTTGCATCTATAAATAAACGATTCTCGTTTCGCGAATGCTGTATGATGGGTACCGAGTGACTATCGTCTTTATTTTCTGTTTCTTTGGATTCTTCGTCTTGTTACCCCAACTTTCCACCGCCATAGACATAACGACGGACAGGCACGAAATACGTCAAATTCACATGATACATATATATGATTGATTTCCAAACAAACTCGACCCACCTTTTGTTCTCTTAATTATGGATATTTCATTCAAGATTTTCGATATTTTTTTTAACAAGCACGAAGTAGGTGATTGCGATCTATAAATACTCGGAGCTAACCGCAAGACAAATATTAATTAGCAAGATAAATCGTTGCCTGCGTTTATGAAGATTTAAATGACGTTTAAAAGTGAATTAAGTACAAATTGGGTATTAGCAATAAATCCGGAAAAATGTGTGTCACAGTTGGTTCGAGTTGTTTAGAAACGCCTCAAATACATATCGAATTATCTTTTAGATATATATGTGTGTGTATATATATAGATAGATAGATATATCTCCGTATATAAATATTTAGATATAGACGAACATTAATTATCTAAAAACTACACATCTCAATGCCGGCGTAAGTTGAATATGTCAGGTCACAAGGTTATTAAAGTTAAAACACTTACTAAATTTCTGAAATTGTATAAAATACTTTTCCTGCATACCTTTCGTTTACACGACCAAAACTTTGTCCTCGTGCATCGTTACTTTCTCATGTCTCTCTAACCGTTTCGCCTCAAACGCCAGATGGCTCATTGTCAAGCTCATTTTTGTTTTCTGTTTCGTTTTTCTTTTTCATGGCAAAAGAAACACTATTTGATAGATTTCTAAGATTTTTGTTCTTGGAAATATCATGAGTGTTGCGCCTGTGTGTGTCTTTCGGTGTATACATATATCTTATTTTCAATATTTATATATGTGTGTATACATATAATTTTTGTTTTTATATATTACTTATGTAGGAATTTTGGCACGATCAGAAAGAGAATCACAGATGAAATCACTGTACATTGTGATAATTGTGAATGAACCATTTGAAATTTCGATATTTATCGGATCGACGGGTTTAGGTAAATGGGAACAGTTATTATACCGTTATTACTTAATATGAGATAGTGTACGGGTACATGAATGTGAATGTACGACGGACAAAACACGTTCGGAAATCCACGATAAATATACTTTCTGTTATGCTATAACGCTACCTAGTCTCTTTCATTCGAGTCTAGAGTCACATATATGTACATATACGTATATATTTCTGTGTGTATATATATACATATATATTTATTTGTATTCCCTTTTGTTTTAAGTACTATCTCAAAAGTGAATTTTGATCTGTATTTCCGCGGACAAGACCTCAATATACTGTGACCAATTGCATTGCAATAAATCAGAGTGAGATGCGACATCGGAGCATTCATGATTGTGGGATTCTTGAAAATATCAATAAAAATAAGGACCGAAAATAAATAAACGAAGTAAAGTAGAAATATATAAAAATATATAACTATGGCAATGTTGTTTCGCGTTAACGTATCATGACAAATTGTGGGTGTGTACATTATATATATATAATGTAAGAGACATTAGGATAAACGAAAATGCATTGGGATTGGCCGAGCATCGTGGCTCAACGAAGAACATCAAACTTTTCTTCCCCTCAAAATTAAACGAACCGTTTCATTTTAAATTGGCATCATCAAAGTTCGCTAAATTTTCAGTACACTAAAAGAAACATTATTTCTTTGCTTCAAATTGATTTAAATGGGGAGTTATAGTCTTGATCGCTTCGAGAAAGGCGATAGCGCGTGAGACGCTCGATCGGACATCTCTCCGCGACAAGGATTATCGTTAGCAGATTCCACATTGTTCGTTACTCTTTTCTTTTTTTGTGATAACTTTAGCACATTTTCTTTCGTTCAGAAGGAACGAGCGAAACTAATACCTCTTGAAAAACTTTCACAATCACGGCAATGCGAATCACCGTCGTAGAAAAAATAAGTATTTGTTATTTTTCATTATCTTTTTTGGTTTGTATGTTTTAATCATTTTTTGTTTGTTGTGCTTCCGTAGAGAAATGTGGTCCATCGTTCCGTTGTAAACATTTTTTTTGTTGCTCTCTGCTCTCCCTCTCTCCATATTCTTTTTGATGTTGTTTTGTTTTTTTTTTGACTTTTTCTAAATACACAGTCTCTCAGAATTGTTTTCTACTTTTAGTATCAAATAAACGAGCAACAGTGGTAAACTTTCGACAGTCAAGGAGAATTTCATCATTGCAGTATTGCAAACACCCTACACACGAAAATGCTATGACACTTCGTTTGTTCTGTTTTCACTATGAATCTCGTAACTATCTTTTTTTTCAAATCTATTGTATATATATGTGTACATGGATCATTTCTTTTGTCATGTTATACTTCGAGTTATGAAGTAAATACTCGTTGGATCCGTTACATCTGACCACGCAATGTTTATACTTTAGATCTGTCCCTCTTATATATGTGTGTGTGAGTGTGTGCATCACTTTCTTGCTGAAACTGCATACAAGACAATCTCACCGGTCGAACAACTAATTTTCCTTGATTGTATAAATTTTCCTCAATATGCAAGTTTGTATATCTGTCTTCGTAACGTACGTGAATTAAATGTTCCGTTTATTAAAACAGATCCCGTGAGTTGCTTCAAACGCAAGTATTGTTCTCGATAAGGAAAATCTATCTGCATGATTCGGAGAAGTATTGACTTCTTCAAAAGAGCCATAAGTAACGCATGGTAGATTTCATACGATAAAGTTTTAGAATCACCAGTATGATACGATTGTCATAAAAGCCGCGGATAATTAAAAAAATGACTGTTGGTTTTCAGCGATCTTGCGTGGAGATTTTGCGAGTTGGAAGAAATATTGTACACAATGATTTTTTAAGGCCTTAAAAATAGAAATTTGGAGTACTTCTAAGTATAGTGTTCGGCAGAAAAAATGTTACTTCTTGGAAAAACTGCGGCCTGCAGAATAGGTATAAGTAAATTGAGAATACAAAACACTACGAACGTATTTTACGTATTGTGTCAAGGACAGAAAAAAATCATCAAACCTATATTTTCAAGTCGATAAATGAAATTTCATTCGTTATGAAAAGAAACTTTTTGTAAAGAGTTCTTTTTCACATCTGGAATGTAAATATCTTCATTCTTCTGAATGAGTTCAAAAGAACTAAAAAAAACATTCTTGTATATTGAGATGTACAATGTATTTTTTTATGACAAAATCAAACGTTTTTTTCTTGAAAATGTGAAAAGTAATTAAATACTGTTTTTTTTTAACTCGCAATATCTCTGTTCTAGACTCGTAAAAAACACATGGCCGCTATATAATTGTTCTCATAAAGGGGAGACTTATACTGGGCTTATATACAGATAAAGGGAATGGCCGATCAGTTCAGCGATTACCCAAAATCATATTTGATCTCTAAATAAATTGTATTCTTCGAGACTGCACCTCAACGCCCAAAATTGAAAAACAAGCTGCTCGGTTCAACGAAGTACACGTCTAAACACCCACATACTCACACACACACATATATTTCCTATATATCCTCAAAGTAATCTCTTTCCAATGAAAATGACCATATACCCAGCATATTATACCCCATTTTGATTATACGTGATTTTTCATAACGAGTATGGTTATTTCAACTCATAACTCTCCAATTGGGTAATACCTCGGCGATGAGTGTTGAGAAGTAGGCTGTTACGTTGTAAACGACGGTCTCACCGGCGGCGAGGATAGCGCCAAAGGAGCCGTAAGTGCCGTAATCGATAATACTGTGATTGCAGGCTGACAATACGGCGAGATCTTTGCCGGGACCTCGTCCATCAGTTTCTGAGACGAAGCTCATTCTGTAATGCGGACTCCGCAAATTGTACTTGCACCAGACGATATTGTCGCTTGCAACGACGAATACGACGTTCTTGTACTTCTCTTTGAAGTGATCCATCGCGGCGAAATAATAGCGCGTCGGTGCTGGACGTACTTTCAACTTTTGCCAAAGATAGTCCACGTAGTCGGTGCGCCTGACGTGTACCCCGATGTACGTTGGCTCGCTCAGATTGAAACGCGCCGCGATACCGCGTAACATTATTTCAGCGTAGAGGCGTAGACTCGGCTTGAAGGTAAACTCTCGGCGCACGTCTTCCAGCCAACCCAGTATGAGGGACCAATAGGCGGCGTGTCTAAAACGAGCCAATAATTCGTGAAACATTTCGAAAAAACTAATTTTATGATCGGTATTGGTGAGTTTCCAAAGTCATTAGAGTGGCAGTGAAACAAATGTAGTGAACATATTGGTATGCTCAAATTATGAAGATTCGCTTAGATGACGTCTTTGTTTAGGACTTTGTTAAGGATAAATGGGAAAAAATTGATTTATACGAAACAGACGCTAAGCTTTATCACTTTTGAACTTTTTTGCATTTGAAGCGTTTATTAAATCCCTTTGAAATATACGGACGATCGGTTAAAAACAGAATACATAATTTTCTTTCTTTTAGATAAAGAACAAGGAAAATAATGTAATCGTACTCCTTGATTTTAACGTTGTTACAATTTTACTTGAATACTGAGGATGTACTGAGATTTAATATATAACAAGATTAGCAAACGCGCCCAAGGTGCATTGAGGACACAGATTCCTTATGAAGGAAACTTATTATACATATTATATGTATTGAAAGCTATCATACATTTATATAATAAATCTATTAAAATGGGAACACGTATTCTTTATGTGCTTGTCAAAAAAAGACAATTATTTTGGAGTACTCGTACTACTTTTCCTGAAAGCAGTTGCTAAATGATACTTTATTAATTACCATTAGATTCTGGAACGTTCACAAACGTAGGGAACTTCTTTCTGTTCCCTAGAATCTAGAGAATCATACCTGGGTATAATGATATTTTGGTCCGTGCTATTCCATTGTCCCAACGAATTGACGACCTGGCTAACATCGAGCGTGCATCTCCCGATGTAGCTGAGCGGTGGTATGCTCAAATTTTCAAAGTGCTCCTCCAGTGTTTTGAGTATGCATCTGGGCATAAAGGGCTCTAGGCCGGTGCGCCTAGCAGTCGCCCATACAGAAGCGTACTCCCATATCTGATTGCCTAGTCTGCCACCCTGTACTGCTGATACAATGCCGTACTTGGGACATGGGTTTCTCCACTCGACAGGGATCCTCACGCTCTTCAGATTTGTTCGACAGAGCGCTTGTTCGTACGCCAATATTTTAGTTCTCCTGGCCGGGGGACTCGACGTGTACATGGGAAAGAGGAAGACATGGATGCCGAAGACGACGATCAGCGCTAAGACAATCGCGCTTGCGAGAACATGCTGCTGTGCGTGACTCATTATTATCGGATCTCTTCACGTTTGATATCTTTCCTCTATTTCTTCTCTACCAAACCTCTCTCTCCACTCCCTCTTGATTTTTTTCACTCCGATCTTTTTGTGTTGCTTTTTTATTATTACTTCTAAAGTCTCTCACTACCACTCTCTACAGCTATTTGCTCTCCCCCAGGGTTGCGCCCACAGCCAGCGAACTAGTCCGGCATTTCGGATCTACAGGCGTGCCTTGTCCTTTGTTTCCCGACTCGCATCTTTATACAATTCACAATTAACGAGATTAAAAAATATGAGCGTTCCATCTTTCCTTGAGAATACCATAATTCTTGGTTTTGGTTATTTCTTATATGTGAGTGTAGATGATTTTGTCATAATAATACTTTAGCAATGTTTTGCAGCTTAGTAATTTAAAGTTTTCTCACAGTTATGTTTCAATGGAAATGTTTAACACGTTAATGATTTCTCCGAATCGGTAGCTCGAAAATCACTTTTCTTTTTTAAACACGAGTACTCTTGTATAAAGAGCAGAGAAGGCAGACGGCCGGAAAAGCTTTCGCTAGTGCTCTCACAGTGTGGATTAACATGAGCATCAATCGATTGGAGATTGGTCGAGGGAAGACTGCAATTAATGCTGTAGCAAATTGAACTGTCATAACAAACTGTAGAGATGAGATGAGAAGAATGCTATAAACACACCATACTATAAAAAAGATAATCTTCAAGTCATCGATAAATGCAATATCAATATTCAGCTGTTTATTTTGATGTACCAGAAGAAAACTACTCAGCTCTTCGTGAAAATTACTGAATCAACCTTGCAGTTTGGGTTTATAAAAGTGGTAACCGATATCAGAATAACTTATGGAAAATTACCAGCATGGTACCAATTTTGGAAATCCACACACACTTGGTGGAGCATTGAATAGAATGAAAGTACATTTTTCAAAGGTAAATTAAGAAGAACGTTGAAGAGTGTTCTTCAATAACTTGGAACGATGTATAAAATAAATTTTTCAAATAAAAAAGTGCTTCAAACAGAAGTATAGCCAAGCTATGATGAAAAAGCTATAATCAGGTATGAACCATGATCGGGTGCCTGGAAATTCATAGGTCAGATTGGCAAGCAATTAAACTTAAGAAAATAATTTTAACAAGCACCGAAAATAAAACTTTTTCGTAATTGTTTCGAAAATTTGCACTGTAAAAAAGCCGACACTATCCAACAATCATCAGACCTCCGAACATCCAGTGTGCATCCTATGAAATATCATCCAGTCTTCCCTCAATGTGTACACATGTGGTAACGAAAAAAAAAAACATATCCAAATTCATGAAGCGTGTGATCAAACGTGTAATATGCCTATGTGTATTAAAAAAAAAGTGCGTGTTGCTAGGAATGGCAACGAAGTGATGTTTACCTCGCGCGGTGGAAATTTCATACTCTCATTGTTGCAGGTGTCGTGTTTTTCCAGCATACGTAATACCCGCGAGACAAACATATCTCGGACAGGTCACTCATGCTTCTTTTTTTGTTATATGTTGATTCTCACGAAGTATGATGCACGGCGTACGTACACGTATTCCCCGGCGTCTGGACTCTTCGACGACTCGTTTGACGCTTCACCCTTGTTAGATCGATCAGAAAGGTTTTTCTCTAACGTTATAATTCGTCTCTTCGTTTACTCTCGTTTATTTTCGGCTCGGTCTCTGCCGTAACCATAAAATTCGATATATCGTATGTTGCATCTTCAGTTGCACGGAAGGATTGAAAATTTTACGTGTTGCGTCCCGCACAAACACATCTGTAGTATTTTTGGTCGATTTAATTGTCATTAAACAATTTGTTAGGCCGTGCTAATTTAAAAATAATCGTCGACGGGAACTCGAGATTTTACTGTGCGACTAGAATAATGTTTTTGTAGGACCAAAACATCGGTGGCCTACACTTGACACCGTTTACGGCACAACCCCATCATTCCGCGGCGGTCAGGCGTTTGACTCCTTTCACCCTGTTCTTGTCGTTCCCTCGAACGGTCGCCATCCCCTCTTCGCGTATCGCCCCTTCATTTCGCTTTCTCACATTGTGTTACCCAGGTCACGGTGCATTCGTCCAAACGAGTATGTTTCGCTTTAGATCATTGACAGTTAATCCTTTTGCCTCTTCATAAATTTCGTTCTTTTTTTTGAGACGGGAGGTGAGGAAAATTTGCATCATATGCACGCGAAACTTTTCTCGTTTGACTCACGCAGTCGCGCATCGGCCATGTTGTTGGTTAAGAAGATTCTCGCTTACTAGAGTTGAAAAAGTGGCGCGGTAAAGTAGTTGCCTATTATTTAGTCACTAGAGTTTGCAGGATTAAGACTTTTTCGGACGAAAAGAACAGTTTTGCGACATTTAAGCACATCAAAATCTACGACTGCTGGAAGAAAATCGTTGCAAACGTGGTTATTTTGGAGGAATTCGCGGATTCGAGTCGACTTGAAAAGTGTACGTTATATATTTTCCTTAAAAATATAGATAAATCGATTCAAGAGTTTTGAACGATCGTGCAAATTCCGAAATTCCCGAAATGTTCGGATGCCTCGCAATTGTTCTCGCACCTCGCCCGATATTGATGTTACCCATGTTGCGGTGTTGCGCAGTGTCCCACCGAAAAATCGCACGGTTGCACTATCGGTAGCTTATCGGGAGCAGGTCTCACGGTCGCTTCAAATTTTCCTTATCGACGCTATTATCCAACCAAGGCTCCGCGAGGGTACCGACTATCTACGCACGATGGTGTGCCTATCGTGGTCAGGTTACGTGAACTAAACGCTTCGACGTTACTCGGCAAAAAAAAATTTCGTTACTTTCACCGGTGTTAGCCAACGTTCCCTCGTAGCGCGCTCGCTCTATCATCCCCTTTTGTACGCTTTTTTCTCATATTTTTTTTTTTATTCTCGACTCTGCTCGTGTGTCCTGTATCTGTTTTTTGTTCCGTGGTTAGTCAGCTCGGTCGTCTCGCGGCAAACAAGAACTCGATAAAAAAAAGCTCATTTATTCGAGAATTTACGATGAGCCGAGCGCAACAACGGATGCTGCCCCGGATATTATATAACTGTAGTGAGACGATACACACGGTAGACGATCGTAAACTTTGAGATTAAAACAAAGAGTGGTCGTCGCGAGTTTTCATGAAAATTTTTGAATTTTTCACCTCATTTCATAGCCTAGATAGATGTAGGCGTAGATATCTCGTGTGCGTGTAGTAGGATGAGAGCACTATTGGCTACAACGAGGAATTGTATTAAAATTCTTCTCCGTTAGGTCTCGTACGAACGAATTATGTACCCCTAGGAATGATGAAATTTCCGTTGCAGAAGAGTATTCATTTTTTTACAACTAAATTTCGATTTCCTTGTATCCGTACCGTGTATGCAGGGGCAGCGAAAATTGAGTAGAAATTCGAAACGGTGGTTTATGTTGTGTTGGAAATCATTCTTTTTCTTCAGCTTGCTCGTTCATAATTATATTGATTTCAAAAAGTATCCGGTGTCACAAGGGTATGACGTTAAGCTCTACGTTATACCGTGCAAATGTGTGCATCTGCAGAATACAATGACAAGCCTTTGAATTACACATTAACTTTAACATTCTCTTCGAATAATTAAAATTCTTTTAAATTGCTATTCAATTGTTTGGCTCTTCGGCACTTGTGGCTTCCAGATGGATGCTGTATCGAGAATCAGCGTTATGACGTCTGATTAGCTGGTAAAGTGATCTGGAACGATGACTGCGATTATAAAAGGAATACCTGAAACTTGAGAGCTTCAGTTAGCGGAGCTCTCAGCCCTGATGGTGCACACTGCAATTCTCGACACAGCATCCATCCGGAAGCCACGAGCTTTCGTTATTCTTATTAGCGATTTGCGATTCTAACTTGCATAACAGCCTTTGGATAGTGAGATAAATAAAATAATGAAAAGAAATGGAGAAGAGAAATCGTCGTGTTCCAATGATGGACACTAAATCATGCAAAAGTGGTATTGTTTGCTAAAAGAACGACTAGTTATATGGTTTTCGAAATTCCTTCGATAGATTTTCGCAAGTATGTACAATTATAAGCTTAATAGTGGCCAATCGCTCGACCATGTTTCTACGAGCGTTAAGTGTCAAGGCGTCGACATTCATGAAAAGACAGACTCGTCTCGCAGTTCTTCTCAGCGATTTGGTGGTTGCGAATTATCACAGAGTCCAGGCGGCAGCAACACGAAAATCAGTACCCTCGCTTTCAACGACGGTCAACCAAATATACATTCACCGAATTAATCGGAGGTAGGTTTCCGTTTTATCATTAACGGACTAATACAAAGCCTCCAATAGCAAAAACAAAAGATAATTTAAATTACGTACAAGTATAACAATTTTAAGGCGAAAACTACCAATTTGCGGCCACACATTATGTTCTGCCGATTTATAATATTAATAGCGATTAACCGACGCTGGTGGATGCGCAGTCGGGTTCCGCCTCCGGCAGTCACTGAAGTTAAGGGGGGATCCTGCTTTGGAAGTCTAAAAAAATTGTTTTTTTTTTCGGGATTTTTTTAGGATAGAAAAGCAAGTCTAGCGAGCTTTCCAGATTATTTTATTACATGTCTGAACATGGGAAAAAAATTTTTTTTAGAGAAAAGTATTCACATGCAATCGATTTTTATGCACATTTATGCAACTGCTGTTTCCAACCGGCGGGACAGATGAAGCTCGTAATTTTCATTTAAACAAAAAAAACATTTTAGTTTTCATACATCTTTCTTCTATATGAACTAAAATTACTAAAAAAGTTATGAAATTTGAATGTTTTCTCAGGTTTGAAAAAAAGTGCTTTTTGTAAAAAAAAATCATTTCAACTTGCTAAAAAAATTGTTAAGAATGTATTTTTCGCGAATGCTTTGAGCTCAAATAGAAAAGAAAACAATACTGAAGCTAACAAGCCTTGGTTTGTTTTGATTGGTCGTCTAGTTTTTTTACAATCACATTCGCCAGTTTAGAAAAATCGTAAAAACGAAAACCCGATAAAACGGTCTTTGAAGTTTACGAGCGCTTGTGTACCTGTTCGATACTTCACTGCGTTCAGTCCTGTATCTTGAGGAATATTTCCAATTAGCCTATATAGCTTTCCCTACACATTCTTAGATCCATAAGGAATATATTTAAACAATTTAAAAAATTGATTTGTTGAGCCTGCCAAAGCAGGATCCCCCCTTAAGCAGCGCCGTGCTTTGGCATGCTCATCGATTCGGAAAGTGGGAGGCGGATTTTCCTGATTCTTCTGATTCCTTGATATACAAAGAATGTTGAAAACCCGTACCGAGAGATTTCAACAGTTTCCCGATGCCCTTGACAAAAGACGCTACGTCTTCGTCGGGTATTGGACAGGTAAAAGCGCTAACTGCGTGTACTGTGAGGATGGACCCAATAAAAATATATATTGATAGCTGGGGTCAAACGCCGGTAGCGTCCGAGATTTTTTCTTCGAAATTTTTCGATGAAACTCGTTCCGCGGCCGGGAGGTGAACTTGGGATCGGCTGTACTGGCATAGGTTTTCCGCAGTTGCCCTATCCTCGTGCCGAAATTGACACGGTGAATACGGTACAGACGGGAAAGTCGGCTGCGGCCGCAAGGTGGGGGAAGACACACTGAAAGAGGAGGAAAAAACAGTTGGAAGAAAAACAGGAGGAAGCATAGAGAAAATGGAAGGAACAGAGGAAACAAAAAGGAAAGAGTAGACACAAAGACAGAGAAAAAGCCGTAAAAATCCGAAAAGGATGTACGGGGAGAAACAATAAAAAAATAATATATATTGATTAAAGGAATGATTTGTCGACATTTTTCTTTATCATTAAAACATTAATTATGCGGTTGTATCAAATCAATGTTATACGTCACGTTATAAGGTTGTATCTACGTTTTAATAACAATAAAATGATGATCGCTTGGATCTATTCGTAAATTGATCACTAACAAACTAATTAAAACTTTGGTCCAAAAGCCTGCTAAATGCGGACGGCAAGCTCTGGGATCCAATTAGAGATCGTAATATCGGCGCTTCCAATACCGGAACTTCCTACATTGAAGTTTTGTGAATACCGAGATTGGATATTTTCGATACTTAAAGCCAAAATTTATTCATAGGTACCGTGTAACAATGAATAATAATAAATTCCATATATTTTTTCGATTTGAGTTTACGAGTGCTTTACATTTTATATTTGAAAAAGATACAGAGACTACCCAGTTGTATAATCAATGACCTAAACTAATTGTTATTTATTTATACGTTTTTCGCGCGTGATTGTTATTTATTTTTTCTTGCGCGTTATAAACAAAATTCTTAAGAGGACAAGCAAAAATTATAATAAATAAACATTTTCTAGTGCACATGTTGGCACTACATCCACAAACGTTTTTGTGGTACCTTCCATCAGCAACCTGGATATTTCAAGGCCTGCAGTGTTTTCACCCCCTTTGTATACAAAAAATAATGGAATACTTTTTCTATATATTTTTCCTGTGAAGTAAATCAAGAGCATTCTCAGCCGAAATCGTTTTGGCTTCAAAATACCCAGGTTAACGGACAAAGCTTTGATAGTGCAGTACTCGCGACGACCGCGGAAAATACGATTCACAATAACAAATAACGAATAACAATATTAATATCGCTACATCCAATTAAACACAATAAATAGTAACAATCGCAGTTTTCATTGTTCAAATAACGTATTTTCGATATACGAGATTTCGGTATTCAAACCCTTGATCCAACGGTGCTTCTTTAATTTTGTTTTAGTTACCACATCAATCGATACCACCTATTGAAAGGATACTGCGATGCTCATTGTTCTTCTTCTACTTTTTCCTCGAATTGTTTCGTTGTAGGCTTTCTCTCACTGTTAATGGAAGATTGGACACAAACTGTCATGTTTTCTGTTTCTCTCTCTCTCTGCTTGTGTCACTTTCGACTGTCCCCTCCTCCCCTCCCCGCAAATCCTATGTCTATTCCTCTCCCTCTGCTTGTGTCACTCACGATTTCATCCGTTCTCTCTCTTGCCGCCCTCTCTGCACAAGCTGTCTGTGTCGCTCGACGACGGACCAGAGAATATCAATGAAGTCCGAATGGCAATACCGGTCGCTGCTCGCGCGCGAAAACGTTGGGATAACAATTGGCTGTCAGTCGCATCCCTCATGGTCGAATAGATTCGCCGTTTCGCCAAGCCCTCCCCGCTCCCTCGCTTCCTCTTTCCAACGCCACCAACAACCTTTCTGTATATACGAAGAGCACGAGGGATAATACGTACCGATACAGGCAAAACCGTAAGCGAGTCTGAAGGGCATACGCGCTTGATATTCCGTCTCTACCTCCTTGTTCCCCAACCTCACGTTCTTTCTCTCGCGTCTCCCTTATCTCTTACGTCCTTGGTTTTCTGTGGTCTGCGAGAGCGTGTTTTGTCCCACGTATCCGGGATCTCACGTCTCTCAACGGTCTTCTTTTTTTCCCTTGCCGTGCAAGTTTTTCTGACGTTTGACGCCCGTGCCTTTTTTTCCGAGCTCTCTGGTAGTTCTCGTTATGTGCGTTGAAACGTTCGATAATTCCTTGGTATGAAATTAACGGAGCGATAATAAATTATAATTCCGGATTGCATTGTTGGACGCGATCCAAAAATTGACACGTTAACGAAACCAGCGGAAGTGTGATCATTTTTATGCCGAATTCAGAAGCGGGAGGGAGTGTGTCGTATATTTTGTAACTAGCGATCGATAAACACTGGTGTAAACAATTATCTGGTGTAAACAATTATCAAGAATGTACGCCGAAGTCCGCGAAGTATTGGCGTCATTGACGCCACTAGGATTACTTTCAGGTAGGTGAATCTGCATATACGCATTATACTATTAACTAATAAGACATCATCTGAATAGTGCATCTTTATAATGGTAGTTGAATGTATATTTTACAATTACAATATTACAATAATATAACTCATTTACATTATGTCCATTAAGTTAATGTCAACTTTAAGTATTGGAATATGTGATTCTGGAACGTGTTAAACCGTAATGGTCAGTAGGGGTCCAGTAGACCCCAGGCAAATTTTGTAGGGATATATCATAGAAAGGTCGATTGAGAATTGAACTTGTGCCCTCGTTGTTGTTGTCTGAACTTAACCAATGCTTTTCCCGGGGGGGGGGGGGGGGGGGGGGCAGTAGATCCCACGTGACCATAGTGTTGGGAAGTGAGGAAAAAATTTAAATTTAATCCAGTGTTTTTTGTATTGGACTGTGTCTAGGAACATAAATAACGATGTACGACGTGGATTCTATTTTTACTGCCGATATAAGTACTTCTATGCGCACACAAATGTCTTACAACTTACTACCTCGAATGGTCGCCGTGTATCTCGTGGAAGAGGGAAATTGCATGTGGACAACGCGACAATTTTGTGCAAAAATCCAGAGCAATACATCCAAGAAAAAGTCGAGTTGCCAAAGAAAAAATGGTGCGACCTTTGCGTGCGAACTTCGAATACCTGTCCGTCGAATGTGGTGGCCTTAAATAACTCGAACATTCTTTTTTCCATTGTAATTGACGAAATAAATGATTTTTCTTGATAACTAAACTGCTTTTTAGTTAATTTTCCGTGTATATATCTTTCACTCCGATTTTACGCGATTGACGAAAATTCGTAACTTTAACGTCAGAATAAATTATATGTCCTTTAGACACGGAATTGATCAACGATGGGAGACGCGAGCCGAAAAGGTTTGTCCATGCTCAGGGTTGATAGGAAAATGGCAGAGGACACTGCATTTATTGATTAAGTACCGAACCGATTTCGACAAGAATCTAGATGCTGTAAGGTCTTATATGAACAATAACCTTAATAATAACAAAAATTTACTTAATCGTTTTCTTTGCAAGGGGGTGCAATGCAATCTCTTGCATCTTCCTTCTGGTTTCCCTGATTGGCTTTATGCTGTCTGGTTGGTGCATCAGTTAGTCCAGAAGTAACTGTTCACCGTTCCGGCTATGAATTCTGAACAATGTTGCTTAACTCGAATGGCCGGTGGAACTAGGGATACTAGTCAAAAAATCAAAAAGTCTGGACAGAACGACGCTTCGTCAAAAAAAAGTTTGGTCATTTTGATGTTTGTAATTTTACAATTGAATACAAAAACCGTAATAATGGGAATTCATGTTACTGTTGCCGTTAACATAGCAACGCTTATGATCTTGTGGCGAAGATAAGGGGTAAACTTCCGTAAAGATGTTACGTCCGAACTGCGTGGATAAAAATGTCGAACGATCAATATTCAGATGGACCAAAATGTCGAATTCGAAAATTACGAAAGTTCGTATAGATAGAGTATAGATAGATCAATTTACTAGAGTTACAAAATTTACAATTTTACTAGAGTCTCTAGTAATTTGCCTAACTAAAAATTAGGCAAATTACTAGAGACTCTAGTAAAATTGTAAATTTTGTAACATTAGGCAATTTACTAGAGAAATTGCCTAATAAATATGAATTAGACAAATAAAAATGAATTACCTATTGGAACACACACCGACCAGAACCAAAACAAAAAACTGTAAAAATTGTGGCAATATCGGCACATCGAGGGGGTACTATACACTGATCTCTTCGGCAGAGGCGCTTCACACAATTAAGATCGAACTTCACTTACAGGTACGTTCGTTTGATCTCATAATAAAATAGTTTATTCTTTTCCCTGAAAACGTGACTAAAAGCACATAGCTTTTGATAAGTGCAACGCTAGTATATTTGGGGGGAATGAAAAAGCGAATCTGTGAACCGATAAATCGAAAAATTGCTCATCGTATCTGATGTGATAAGTAGGTCAGTCCACAATAGCCACAATTCGATCGGCTAATTGGTAACACCAGTGTTATCTTTGACGAACATGTAATCTCCGAAATCCTCTTGCGGGTTATCATACTCGAACTATCATCCTCCCAGACTAAGACGAACCGATATCTCTCGGTCACCATCAGTTCTCAGCCAGCACTCAGAGCTTGATGAGGTGGGTTGGGTGAAAATCGATGCTTGTGTAACTTTCCGTACAGACAGTTACATCCGTGTTTCTATGGTTCGATCAGTCGTGCGACACAAGTGAGCGAACTTAGGTGGTGCGAGGAGAATCCACTTCTGTTCCATACTTCCCTATTTGGCTTTGCAACTTTGTTGTCGAACTGATACTTCCTCGGATATAAAGAAAAATGAAAGTGAAATATTGCGAGTAACCGATAGGCGCGTTGATATTGCGCTTCGAATTTATTAAAACCTAAATTTTGGTTTCTCGACATCATGGGGTGTGCATCAGCTCGGGACTCAAAAGACAGTTAACTTTTTGGACTTCGTAATACACAGGCTTACCTAGTTCTTTTTAAAATCAAAAGATATTAATATACAATATAGTTGTTATTGTTTTAAAAAAGTGGCGCGGTTGCTGCGTGACTCATTAATGTGGCTGGTTATGGATGTTCGCACGTCATCTAAAATGGAATATTTAAAAAATGTACTGTAACAATAAAACTTTCGGATAAATTGATACTTTAATTAAAATTCTGAAAAGTACAAAAATCGCAAATTTCTTAAAAAACGTATGATCCCCGAAAATGCAACTTCGATTAATCAGTATCAACGAATAGATGAACATGTGAAAAATATCATTTTACAAAAATCGTCATAACTTTTGATACTGTTCCAAAATCATTATTACAAATGAAAGTAAATACCGTAGGCCCTAATATTAGGCATTCAAAATCCTAGCCAAAGCCGTTCAAAGACATTCGATCAAGGACAAACATAGTTTGCTAAATATTGAGTATTAAAAAATATAAATAAATATAGTTGAAACTAGTAGATAGTATTCTTAAAATCGAAACGCATCACAGCAAAACGAGACAAAAGCTTTGGTCGATCGAGCTACGAACTTACCGTGCACTGACTCCAGCAAACGTTCTTCTCGTTTCCCGTTGGGAATAATCGTAAAGAAGGGATGAGCAGAAAAAGCATTCTTCTCTGTGGCCCGGTCTTTTTTGCTTGTGCATTGCGATCGTGGTAATGTTTGTTAGCACGATTCACCTTTGGTGGTTTTTTGCATTTTTTGTTGTTGTATATTGTCATATCGCCTTTGCCTTATTTCTTCTTCTCCCTGGTACAAATAATATTTCGCTGTGCAGTAGATCTTGGTAGGTAGGAGAAGGGGGGGGGGAGTAAATGGAAAAAAAACTTTCTTTCGCTCGAGCCTTGACACATCTAGACGGAAAACGAGTTTCCTCGTGCACGTCTTGCTTGTTACTCGAATTACCCCTTATTTCGTGCTCTCTTTTTCTGCAATAAAATTTCCCCCAAATTCGTTCTCTCTTTCTTTCCTATCTGTTGAAATCTTCTCATCTTTCCCCCAACGCACGAATCTCGAGAAACTCGCGAAATTTTCTCCCCCTTTTTTTTCAGTCTTCCTTGGGAAACTCAAACAAATTGAATTTTCTGACGGACGAGAAACTGGAGGGGCAGGGGTCATAAACAATTTTTGCTGACATTTGGTGCGCACTACAGCTGTTGTTCATATACATAAGCTGAAGGTTTCCGTAAGTTTTTCGGCGGATCCCCGCAAGCCATACGAAGCTCACAGTTCTTTTAGGAATTTTGAAATTTCAAATATTTCAATGATGGGTATCGTTTATCTTAGGATGTTTTGTGACTTATCTTTTTTGTTTCCTTATTGTTTACGGAAAATAGTGTCGTATCGAATGTCCCGGCGGTCGTTCGTGGCTGCAAGGAAACGAGAAGAAAAGGAAGGAAACGGAACGAGTAAAATGAATGACTGTGTAGCTACAAAAGTCCCGCTTTCTTGTCTTATCTCGTTTATTCTCGTTCTCTTTGTGGCACATTCCGTACGAACGATAAGTGGAAGATATTTCCGCGTGAACAAAAGAGATGTACCGTCTCGTTTTTGGTTCTTTCTTTCTCTCTATCAGTTTTTTCTGTCTTTCTCTCCCACCCCCTACTTTGGTCGCATTTTCAAGTGCTTCGGAGCGTATATATCCTCGAGATGTGCTTGCAACCACCACAAAAGCAAAAAGTATCCGCGTTCTTTCTTATCTCGTTACGCCAATTAACGTACTGCGCGATTCTTCCTTTGTTTCGCAAATATGTCCCCAATGTCTTTTCTGCTTTTTTAAAATACTTTCCATACTCTAAATTCAAATATACCCAAACAATGGGGGGGTATGTTCTGGCGGAGTATTGAACGGGGGAATAAAGGTAGCGAAACAGGGAAGAAAGGTGGAGGAAATTTGAATAGGGAGAAAAAAGGAAGAGGTCAGGAAAAGGTGCTAACAGCGCGAATCAGTAAGAAAGCAATCAATAAAAAAATCCAAAGAAAAGGCAGAACAATTGGAATTAAAATCCGTCGATACGTTGAGATAAGGGATGAGAAAAAACGACGGTGAAAAATACATGTGTTAAAAAACGAGCAATTTCATCATTTTTCTACAGTAATTAAGTAATTAAGTAATTAAGTTTGTTTTAAGTAATTAGTAATTAAGTAATTAAGTAATTAGTAATTACAGTAATTAAGTAATTAAGTTTGTTTTACAAAAGTATCTACACAGACTCTTGTATGTTAAATTTCAACCTGAAACATATTGTCGGACCCCCTTCGATATGTAGTGCCTTGCGGTGACCAGCATAAAATGTTACTCGATCACCTGAAATAAAGAAAAAAACAAAAAAAATCATTATTTTTATAAAAAATTTAGTCCATACATAGTCAATCAATCAATCAATCCATCCATAATCAAGCTTCTGAATTATTAAAAATGGAAAGAAAGTATGAAAAGACTCGTCTATGGATCATCGTTGCTGGAGGACATTACTGGTCATAATTCCCTTTTTGTAATCATTGGAAAGAAAGACCGTTGAAAATTCTTTGCCCAAGCAGCAAACTGGTTACCCGAGTGGTTGCCTTTTTCTATGTATCTCGTATACTCGTATAAGTTTCTCATTTTTTCAACATTTTTTGCGAGCAGCGATGTACGTGTCTCTAATTTTTGTGCAATATTCTTTTCATATTTTTGGGCGTCGTCAAAGTCCCGCAAGGGACAGCAATAATTGGGAAGATTGTTAAATGAATAATAATAATAATAATCGCAATGATAATGCTAGGCTAAAACGACGGTGATTTAGGGTGATATTTTTTTGTCCTACCTTTTTGCTATCTTTTTCTAATTTGGCAACGTGGATGAAAATGCTTTCGGCGACAGAGGCAGCGTGAGAGGAAACTAAAAAGAATTATGTTATAACGTGAATAGGGAAGAAGGAAAGCGGTGTCGCAGTCAGAAACAGAGAGAGGGAGAGAGAGTGAGTGGGTGGGGCAGAAAAAGAAATAAAAGAATTTTAGGTGTACTAGCGCGAAGAGACGGAAAAGCGAGTTTCATATGTGTGTTGGAAATTTGAATAAACAGACTGTACGTGCTCCGTTTTAAAATGTCCTCATTCCAGAAAAAAGTGAGTGTCGGGCCTCTCGGCCTTGTATGTGTTTTGAGGTACATTCGCTTCGATATACAAGTATAAGTTTGACTCATGAATAAAGCTTTGGCGAAAGGTATTGGCTCTCGATTTTTTTATTACCCCGATATAATAATTATTTATCGTCAGTGAAAAAACTACAGCAGTTCCAAAACATCGGAAGTCCATAAATGGAGTTCTTAACACGTCAAGCTTTCGTTTTCTCTACATCCAAAATATTTTGGTATAGCGAAATTTGTATAAATATGTAGAAGTTTGGCATGCTAGCAACAGATGGATTTGTAATATTTTTTGTGACGTGCTAATTGGATGGTGGGGTTGAAATTTTACACACAATTGACTGATTATAGAGCTAGAATTCCATTGAGAAATATTTATCATCAATAACGTTATTATTATTCAATGAGATTATAAAAGAACCTTTTCGTGTTATCCGAGACACAAAAGTATATGTATATCAAGAACATAATGTCAAAAACATCGTCATTAATTCACCAATTTTTATAATCTTATAAAACCTTTGTTGCAAGAAAGCTGAAGGCAGAAAACCGTGCAATAAAAACTAATATCTTTTGAATTCTCTGCGCACACCCATAACTAGGAATACCCGATTATTTTTACCAGTAACTACCTACATGCTTCAGAATAAAGATATTCGTTGCGAAAATACGTTGAAAATATTGAATCCCCCGGGCATTGACATTATTAGTCAATTCAAAATCAATAAATGCCACGCTGTGTTTCGATCACCAACCGCGTAACATATTCCGAATTTGAGGACATTCAATGATACTCACATTTAATAATCATACTCGATACGATATCAGTATCATTAAAAAAAAAAACGGATCTACTCAACTTCCAATTTGCTGTCCACCTCGTCCCCTCTACCTCAACAACTCTCGACATCCTTCGCTTATGCGCACTCAAGAGCTGGAAATATCCGAGTACCATTCGCTCTGGCCACACGTTTCCGAGCTATAAACTGCAAAATGTAAATACAAGCTCGCTATATCGAACGCCTTCGAGCTTCTCTGCCGAGAGAGGATTGTATAATCGTTGCGCTTTACGATATCAGAGAGAGAGAGAGAGAGAGAGAGAGAGCTAGAGCGAGGGGTTAAGGGGGAGAGGCAAACATACAGCGGGAGGCATGTAGAAAGAGCAAGATGGAATTGTGCACTGTCTGGGTGTCCAGAAAATTATTCGCGACCCATAGTACGTGTTCGGCGTAATATGGATAGGCGGCAATGTTTCGCTAGGTTGGCAAGTGAGAGGGTTACAGAGATCGAATGCAATAGGGTTAAAGGGGGTTGTGAAGGGTGTAAAACACGAGCGTACGGTCGTTCCCTGGTATGACCCTCTTTATAGGAGCGAGTCTGACGAGAGTGCGTGGGAGAAGGAAAGAGAGAGGTGAAAAGAGAGAAACGGAGGAAGAGGGAACCTATCAAATGCCAAAGCATTGGACACATTCACATTTATATGTATATAAACGCGATGTTGACTATGCTCTTCGGCCCTCTGTGCTTCGCCTCCATATTGGCTCTGTAACGGATTAATCGTTAATCGTCGAACGTTAACCCGCCAATGGCTGAAGCTAATTGACAAACGCGCGAACTACAGAGAGGGAGATAAAGGACAAAAATAAATAGGTAGATGGATAAACAATATAAAAATAAAAAAGAGTAAAAATTGAATAACGATATTGATAACAATAATAATAAAGTCGCTTCGCTACATACTTTTATATTAAATCCTTAACTGTATTTAAGCAGATCATGAATAAGACTTAGGAACGATTTTCTCCTGTAGCTTCGTTGGGTGGGAGGGAGGAGATAGAAAGCTCGGATCGACAATAAATTGTTTTTGGAGACGTAGAGTGCCAGGAGTGTTTGGTTGCAACTGTACTGGATGGATGCTTTCTTCAGGATGTCTCGATACTCTCTGATCACCAGAGATTTTGTCGGATCTGGAGAAATACGTTATGTCAAAGGAATTGATAAACTTTACGACGGTGATTTTTTATTTTTGAGTCGTCTAAGCGAAAATTTTGTGGAAAAGCCGTTAAATTTTTGCATTGTTGAAACGTAAAGAAGTTTTCCTTTTCGTTTTACTCTTCATTATTATTACTATTATTTACGAAAATAATAACTTAGTATAATAATAATAATAACGTGTAATAAGGAAAGGGAATTTTCATTGCCTTTCAATAATTTTGTAAATAATAGTTGTAAGAATAATAATGAAAAATACGGTAGGTATTTAATAAACATCCATACAGTCTTAATAAAAAACGCAAACGCGAACTATGAAAACCTCAACGAAGTTGGTACCAATTGTAACGAAGAAATTGTACAGTTTGCGTGTCGATGAAAAATCTCTACGGAAATTCCCGTTTTGTTAAAAATAAATTATGTTCCATTGAAGGTCTGCAGACAATACAGTTTTTTTTTTTTTTTTTAATAAATGCAATTTATTATTACTGCACGAGGTCCTTTGCAGTTTTTGTAACTTTGGACGATGGAAGATTGTGATGAAAAATTTTGTTGCACAATCAGGTTATTTTTTTGGCGTTTTATTGTTCGTCGTTTTTGCACGCATACGTGCCTTGTATAATTTAAAAGCATCACATGCATGGCGTAACCACGGGGGCAAGTTATACCATAGAATATTACAGTTGATGCGTATATGGGCGCGGACAAAATCCAAAGGGAACGTGTGTGGTAGTCTCTCGCACATCGAGTCCATTATTAAAGCGTCGGTTTATACCCTCACCGTTCTACTCTTCTCTCTCCCCCCCCCCCCCCCTCTCACTAACTCTCTTTCCTTCTCCTTCTCTTCTGCAGCGCCCGAGGCGCAGTAACAAATTATAATTTCGGTGGTGGACGCCGCAACGAGGGTTTGCAATGTCCACGTATGAGCGCGAGATTCGAATTAATTAATTAATAACACAGCATTTGCGCAGGCGAACCAAGAGAGAAGGAAAGAGAACCCTGTACGACGTCCAGGAAGTTTGAAGTAGTAAAATCCCTTATTCACATTTATTGCCCTTTTTCGGAGACCCGGCATGCATTTCAGGATCCTTTTCTTCATCTCTAGCATCAACTCTCGAACTGCCCTTGCTAATTACCACACACGTATTCTGCAAAAGCAGTATAAATCATTTGGTAAAACTATAGAATCACGGCTCCAGCTCAAGATCGGTCCAATTTTTTTTTTGGGTCATTATTATGGATTAAAATCGTTGTTACATGTTGAATGAAGGTAGAGGTAGTCCTAATTTGAAAAAAAATGTTATAAAGTGTCATTACGGTGGAGGGTAAAAAAATATGTAACATGACTTTTCGGTTTCAAATTTGTTAAAAAAATCTTGACATCTAACCCTAACAATAAACCCAAACAAACACAAATTTTCCAGCCTCAACGTAAATGTGAACCGTCCGCAGATACGTTATTTTGTCCCCCGTGTTAGTAACATTCAAAATCCTATAATTTGTGTATTTTATGGGAAATTTCGATCTTCCCCGCCATAATATTACATAGGATATTATTTTTTGGTGATATAAAAAATTAAAAAAATGTTTGGAGCGGTTTTAAGCTGGAGCCGTGATTTTATCGTTTTACTAATAATTTGTTACGGCAGTTTGTGGACTACAAAAAAGTCGATGTATTATCGATTTAGTGATCGTCGAGTTACATGCATGATTAACCACGGTAAAGGACTATATATTGGTGGGCATTTTAATTACCGTTAATACCATTGACAATCTCATGAAATTTTATTGCATACGCCATACGCATGCGTTCCCTTATAAACAAGCCGTAATTTTGCCCTGTATTATTTTATACATTTCCTTTCTTCGACAGTCATCGTTTCAAACGCGTATTCAAATTAATTTGCAATCCAATTAAACGTTGCGTAAAGAATATTTGGTTGAAATTCGCGTTTCATCTATTCCACTATAAACTGTTTTATGGGGACAAGAAGAAGTGGAATTTTTGTGTTATTTGGTAATTTATTCGATTCCTGTTTTTTTTTTTCGAAATTCTTATTTTTCCTCGCGTTTTAATGTAATCACTTCTCTTTTTCGAGCTCGAATTTTCATTTCACCTACCATTATCTTTTTATTTAAAAATGGTCGTAATTAAAGTACGTTGTTCTGTTTATCTATTGTAATTTTATGGTTTCATAGAAAATGTTCTCATATTCACATTTGGGCGAGTCGCTGGATAGAACTTAAAAAAATCCGGTCCTTTTTTTACAGTGTAAAAAACAAACAAAAAATGTGCGAAGGACAATTTTTTGCCACATTGTGAACTAAATTTGGACGTTTACTATAGTTTATTAAAAAAAATAATTTAATATGGGCCCCTAACATCCTAAGTAAAATTTCAGCATCAATTTTCCTTAAGTTTTATCAAAATGACCAAAATTCGTATTTAGCCGAATCAAATTTGAGCTGGTGACGAAAACTCCTCGACAATCGTAATCAGCAAATAAACCTCCAATCGAATAGAACTTAGGAATGATGTAAAAATAAAATAAAATTTGATTCATCTTCTTTTTCTAGGCATTTCAAATAACTGAGTTGTCGTGCGATGAAATGGGATTTGGAGAAGGAAAATTGGAATTGAGGTGTTCAGAAAATTCGTCAAAATTTAATTTTCAATAATTTTTCCAAATAAATTGTTTTCATTCCGGTGGTATTCCTGGGGGATCTACGAATGTGGTCTACGCACAAATCTACACACTTCATGTTCTGTGTGGACAGAAAGCCGGAGTGCCCAAGTCAAAGAAACGAATCGTTTGTAAGCACAAAGATCCATCTCGAGCAGGTTCTCTTCCTTCCCATATTCGATCCAATATTAGTCCGTATGGTGGTCGGCTTTTTTTATATCCGTTGTATTACAATATGGCGCGGGAACCGGGTCCGAAAGTACGTCTGTACGCGAAACAAATGAAGTTCGATTTACGATTCAATTTTCGAGCTTTTCGGAGTTCTCTCTCACTCCCACCTTCCCTCTTTTCGCTAGCCCTGTTCCTCCATTTCTGAGCTTTTCTCGCTTTCGCTGGAGGATTTACGGGGGTTTCGATCTCTCCCTCTCATTTATACGGCGTACTACGGGAATGAAATTAAGCCATTCGTCTCAAGAGGAAAAAAAAACCCTCGTGTGCAGACGAAAGGTCGAAAGCTCGCACGGGGAGGATTTTCCAGTGTTCGACGTCCAGCCAAGAGGATGATCAAACGGTCTCTTTTTTCCTTTCCCTCTTCCCTTTTTTTCCTAAGGCCTCCGACCGCCCCTTCCCAGGGGGGTTAATCTTTTCTCGACCATTAGACCCCTGTCTGGTAAAAACGAGAAGAAAATCACGACGATATAGCGAAACCCGCAAAATTACGGAGGGCTATAGGAAAAAAAAAGACCCAGTGGAACAGACACGATTTCGTCGGACCAAATGCTCTCGAGTAGAGTACGAACTGTTTAAAAAAAAAGTTTATCATGACTTGAACTCCGTGGTTATTTTTGCTAGAATCAGGGTTTGCAAATAAAATTTAAACGTAAAACAATTTAATGAACATTATTATTTATGATATTTATATTATTTACTGGGTTTCAAGGTATGGCCTTTTAGATTTCTATGTATTAGCATTATCAACTGAATCCTTTCATATCATTCCCTATTCAGCCTCCACGAATCTACCTTCCATTGTACCCATGATCGTCTTTACCCTTTGGCTCGATACTTGGTCGTTTTCATCCCATCTTCGATCAACAAATCTTCCATTTTGAACGAATTATTACCCACTTAATTTTTATTTATCCTAAAAAAATGCATATCACGCTTCAAGAATATGAAATAAGGCTCGTTGTCTATGAAAACAGATTACAAATACCGAAATACGATGATCTGTAAAAGAACTAATCCACATCGACCCGATATGTGGTTGGAGGTTCCAAGCGGAAGTTATCGAAGGGTTAACCTGCACTGTATCAGATTTACCGAAGGGCCCGGAGAAAGTATGGAAAATCTTTCCCAGAATATACAACACCGATTTTCTCTAGGTTTCAGAAGTATTACGGTTTTTTTTGGCGACTTATGCATCAGTGTTGATAAAACAGCAGCCTTACCGTAAGTTTTTCATGGTTGAAGGTTTCTCCTAGAACGCGACTGCAGTTTTCTTTTTTCAAATTTAAGGGGTCGTCTCAGTGTGAAATTTTCAAAAAATCGATTTTTGTTGTTGCAGTATCGTATAGTTCTGTTCCAAACATTCCCTCCAATTTTTAAATCGAAATTCAAATTATTACGGTCGCTACAACGGTTCTTGTAGAAAGGGAACGGACTGGGACATCCGCCTAGTCCGTTGCGCCGCACGACCGTTATCCTTTTGTTATTTTTCCACCTGCGCGTATACCTTTGTAAGGTGCTTAGGTTTTATAATTTTGCAGAATAAATGGTCCAAGCATTTCAGTTCGTTTTTGACATCCACCCCCGATAGACATCCGAGTGAAACCCCCAAGAGAACATCAAGTTGGACAGAAAAGGCGCGAGGAGCACGAATCCCCGAAGTGATAGAAAAAAACCCGCAAAGTTCGAGGGAACAAATCGACATTTCATTGAGACGAATATATCATTTGCAAGTATTTCAGCGGCGAAAACAGCGAGAAAGAGTCCGATGTTTGACGTTAGAATCGATCAAACATTCAGCTATGTTTTGATCGAATTTTTCTTAGTTTTCCTTACTCTGCCACAACTCCTCAAGTGCAAAAAGTATGATAGTCATGTGAGATTTTATAAAAAAGCGATTCGAGGATTGGGATTCAAAATTTGTGTTCAGTGTTTGTGTTCGGATCCAGCCGAGATCAATTCTTGTCCGCTGATAAACAATGCATGCGAAATCAACCGTCGTTTCTGTTTCGTCATGCGAATATTCAGCATCGGCGTACATGGCATCAGAAATGTTACCGCATTGATGGATCTAACCTCAACTTCGATGCAATTCGGGTTCGATTCAATTTAAAAAATCCTGGAGTCAATGCAGTACACCATAGGGCCAATAGCTGCAGACTTCGCTGGAAAATATAAGGCGGAGCGCATCAAAATTGCAGAACGATGAAGCTCTCTGCACAGCAAAGAAGCCAGGACAGCTCGTCGAAACGAAATTTCTGCCGAAAATGAGCAGTTCGAGGAAGCAGAAGGGATATTGTGTGGACCTGGCATCGCCGATTAATCGTAAGTAAACGATTTATCTAAAATTTTCTAACTTCAATCTGCAAACGCGTTTTTTTCGGAATGGTGTTTTTTAAAACGGTGTCCACTCTCAAAGGAAGAGTTTTGAAGATATCTATTTCCAATTTTGAGAGAACATTTTTAACGTCATTCTCTATCGCGCTATGGAAGCTTATGAAAAAAAACCTCCATAGCGCGATAGCGACGTACCTACAGATTAATAGTCTTTTTGAAATTTTTGTTTCAGATCAAAATTGCGGCCGCAATCGTGGACTTCGTACAGAACCTTTTTTTAACGTGTTATTTCAACAATTTATTTAATTATTATATACTAAATAAATAATCGTAAAAAAAATCATTTTGTATTTGGCATGAATAACATTGACTTATAAAAAGAAAACCAGACCGATTAGTTTATTACAACATTAAAAAGAAAATCGCGAAAATCAGTGATCTTTCGAACGGTCACACTGAGACGATTGCTTAACGTTAGCGACGCTTTGACTAGCTGATATTTCCTGTGTAAATAAATATTATCGGTATAGAATTCATCTATTATATATACGACGTTTCATACGTATATATGATGAAAGAAGGAAACTAGAGGCGACGGGACATGATGTGGAAGAGAGTTTGCCGGTGTAGCCAGGTGCAATTAGTCGGGCCAGGGGCCACGACATTAATCCTCGTTACACGGTTCTCTAACTCAGGGTCTTCGCGCCAAAGGCGCAAGAATTGCGAGTGCAACTTCGTACTTTCGCTCAACACTTCTTCATATAAAGGCCGAAAGTGTGAAAAGAGGGAGAGGTGAGCCACTGGATCTTGCAACTAATAAGAAAGAATAAAGATCGTTTGGCATCCAGACTTGTACCAGGTAGTGCTTGAAGGGTCAGGTTATATACAGAAAGTCATGGGGCCGTCGAGGCCGGTGGTGGTGCTGGTGGTGTTGGTGGTGCGATATTGCCGTTGGTTATTTCCTGCTTCACAGTTTCCGAGCTCGGTACTCTGCCGAGCACTACCGTTAGGTACGTGACCAAGAGCGACATACCGGACCTGAAATACCCGACGTGTCTCTCCTTCGGTTACCGGACTTTCCATGCGAATCGTGCCAATTCTCTAGACAGGAGGGACTCCAACTTCTCGTTTCTGACGAAACGATAGTATTGGAAACGAAATTCAAAACGCAAGTTTTACAACGCTCGCATTTTCGTACGTCAATTTGGAACGGTTGATGTCCAGAACAGCCACCGACTCGGCAAGTCTTTTCCGCGTATGGGTCTGACGCATGGTCCTTTCATCGTTGCTCTGTAACGAAACTATATATATATATGTTTTCATTTTTTATTTACATGCGGTTTAGGAACGCTGAAAAATAATTGGCAACCATTTTTCATAATTTTTATTTTGCCGTTTGAATAATTCGCGTTCTCGTGGATTTTCTCATCCGTTATATTTATGAAAATTCCAACGGTTTCGTTCTCGTTAATGGGTAATAAAATATTGTAGAGAGAGAATTTATGCGTGTTATTGTTCTGTGCAATTACGGCAGAATTCGTATCAGCAACGAGTTCGTTTTGATATTAAACATTTGGGAAAATCCAACGGTATTTGAAGCGCGATATGGATCCAACACCATGGGTAATTGGGACATTGAAAAATGGATGATTGGGTGTGGTGCTTTTGGATAATATGCGCTCAAAGCAATATTCATTCCAGATCGCGTGGCAGCTCGGCATGATGGCTTCAAAAAATCATTATCACGTGTTGACGCATCGTAAAAAATATAGTCCATCAAAAATGTGTGAAAAATGAAAAAAAAAGAACAGTGGTAATACTAGGAGAATCGTGCAAGTTTTATATGGTAATATCGGGACTCCAGGAGGCACTTTGAAAGTTCCAAAGTCACGCACTCGGCAGTTTCTCTTGGATGGATTCTCCTGAAGACTTTCAAGACTCTCTGCTTTTGCTCCGTAATTTATTTTTCACATCACGTATATCGCATACTTTATAAGAAGCAACCTTTATTTCAAGATCGTAAGGTGAAGTGACGGAAGAAAAATACAAGTGATTTGTAGTCCCTGCTAATTTTGTTTCGAAGTACTGATGTGATTGATGGTTCTATAATTTATTGTTCGCCTTTTAATGGGACTGACAGGAAATTATAAAATTCAACATTGTAATAAGAGAGATATAGACTCTGGAAAATTTGTTCTCAAAAGGAAATTTCGAAAATTATAATTTTAACATAGTCGTAACGATTTCAGTACAACCAGATTGAGAGGCAGCACCCGTCGTGACTATGATCTTCAAAAGCTCCTACGGAAGGTATGACTACTTGCAGGAACGAACGAGCTTCAGGAAATGACCATTTCGGAGACGAGGATGATACTTTTTACGAGGCAGGAATAAATTAGGTATAACGCACCCCTACATCACATATAGTTGCTATTGTGAAATCGTACCCAAAACTTTAAACGCATATTTCTCGAAGCGACAGTTTTTAACCATCTTGACATAAAATGCCAAGTTTTATTCAATCGATTGACTTAAAATATTAACATGAATATATATCCCTTTATCATCCCCACCTCTAAGCATTGCAAACTTATTATCGTTATTATTTCAAAATAATACCCAACATCAAATATAATAGGACTTCAAAATAATAGGCAAAATTAATTTCTATTTTAAACGGGTACAAATCGGATTCAATGATGTTTTAACGAATAGGAGATTTGAAATCAAATCGGTCTTGTGAATCCGGTTTTTCCAGCTATAGGTCCTTAATTAAAAATTCCAATTTCTAATGCAGGAAAATTTGTTCATATCCATGAAAAAACTGCCAATACAAATAATACGGCTCTTATCAGGCGATATGTTGGCTAGCCGATTGTCGACAACCAATGTGGATCCAACCATGAAACGATGGTTCTGCCATTAATCAGCCGGTCTGCTTTTCGAAGCCCAACATCCAGCACCACGTTAAAGTAGGGACCGTACCAGTTATTGACCTAGAACTAACTGTTAGCATAGATTCATCAACATGGCCTGGACCGAACGATGGCCCAAACTATATGCCATTATTTGCCTTATATCTAATCTCGGTATTCGGTACTGTACCAATGTCGGGCAAGTATCGGCCATCGTCAGAAAGCCGAATGTTGAATTAGATTACTGGCGCCGACCATGGGCCTACCTGTAAGTCTACCGATACTTACTGTTAGTCATTAACCGTCCTACATTCTAAATAAACTCCGCATTTAGTATCATCCAATGTCAGACCTCTATTGGCTGCCGTCTGAAAGCCGATTGTTCAGGCAGACAACGCTTCAGTAGCGTAAACGTCGCTATACACGCCGTTGGCTTTACTATGTGTCTGCAAGAAAAATGCCTTTACGTTCTTTTTTAACTTACAAAAATTATACAAACAATTTCTTAAACGCTCAATCGTCTTTATTGCGCGTTGACGTTATGCGACCTGAAAAAAGCCGTGTACCGCATGCGTAAGTGCAATCCGATTAAAGATCCGTTTGAACTATTTTATTTTTATTTTGTCACTAATATTTTTCCTAACGGGTACGCGCCTCTGCAATTTTACCCGTCCCCACTGTTTTCCTCGTTCTCCGTCCTCCCTTCTTTTCCCTTCTTTTCATCCTTGGACCTCTTTCAACTTCCTCATTTTTACATCCCTTCCCACCTGAAACCTAGCCCCCGTTACGGCCATAGCCGACTTACGCATTTGCCAAAGGTATGGGGAAAGTGTGGAAAACCCGTACCTTTTTCAGACGACCCTGTATTTTTCTGATTCCTTCGTATACAGACTTTTTGTTAAAGTATGTATAGGAAGACCTGAGGCAAATCGGCCACCCGCTGACTGGTCGATGCACCAGCCAGAGTACGGCTAAGCGGTCATTGATCCAAGTGTTAGCCCCTTCGAACGCTGCTTAACTTCATAATTAATTAATTAGAAATTATATTTTTGTAATTCCGAAAAAATATTGCATTAATTGCTGCGTACTACCATACAGATATAAAGCAAAACTACCAAAATGTAATATCGGTCGAACCTCGGGGTATCATCGAATCAGCCATAGTGATGAACCAAACCAACGTTGATACGATATTGGGTTGCATTTGGGCCGACATAGGCACAGGCATCGGCACCAGTGCTGGTACGGCATTGGCTATATATGGACCAAACATGGCACCCGTATTGGATCAGTTTTGACACAATATGGGTATAGCATCGGTAGTCAGTCCTGGCCCGGGGGTATCATTCCGACAGTAGTCCATTAATGGTTCGACAATTATTCCAGAGAATGAACGATTATACAGGAGAATAAGAGTAGTACTGCGTCAGAGTCGGAGTAGTTGGAAACTTTTTAATATTCATTTTATAAATTTTTGTTTCATGAAGGTATAGAATAATTCGAGGATAGACGGCCATAGAAGAGAGATGGAGTATCGAAATATTATCGACTCTCATTAAGTGCAAATAACTCGATTTCTCATTTATTTTCTGTTGCAAATTTCGAAACTTCGGGAGACTGAAGGCCGCGTATTAACGATAAAATTCCTTCTCTTTCTTGGTGAGTGTTGGTAATATTTCGTTGGACCATCTCTTCTCTATGGCCATCTATCCTCGAATTACCGTAATAAAAGTATTTTTGGTTTCATTTTAAGCCCGAAAAAACCTTTGAAATGTAAGTTTTTAGACTTTAATATCATCTATAAGAAATCAATCCCATAGTTGAAGGATAAAGTATATGTCGTCGACCGTTGCGGGTCTTTACTTTTCCAGCCATAAACCGGCATGCCGCGTTTGGGGAACACACTGAACATTTTAGGGAATATATACCGGCCGCTGGTATTCAAAAGGGCTAGACCGGTACCTCTTTCTACGATAAATTGTTCGCTGGTTGCGTCCCTTATCCTCGAAGTGCTCCACGTACACACGTTTGCGTTTGCTGGCGCGCGGATAAAGCTATGGAGGCTATTGCGGTCGTGGAAACGTCTACGGCCCTTCGAGCAGTTTCGATCGTAAATGCACGAGGGCATATGCCCGGCAGAATGTGAATCCCGATTGGCCGTGAAAGCTGCGAGCTTCAGTCGCGTTCTGCGGTTGTCCCTTCTCCTCCCGTCTCTCGCCGTTGAATTACCAACCACCGCAGCTCCCTTCTCGGTCCTATTGTCCGCGTAGGTCTCTCGGCAACTTGCGTTAAGGAACGCGCTTGCAAAAGATTCTGCGATGTTGCTGTAGTGACCTAACTGGTCCGGTGGAGGAGACAGAACGGAGAAAAGAGCGGAGAAGGTAGAGGAGAGAAGAGAGAGAGACAGGACGCGAGAAGTAACACCGGCCACGAATGAGATCTCGTTAAATGAATAATTCTCTACGGTGTGTTGAATTTCTGGCGCGCACTCGCTTTATGTGTCTTTGGTCCAGCTTGGCTAACGACAGTCCGCGAATTTACGAGGACACTGGCAACACGGGAATTCTTCGGGTTCTCGTTTACGCGAATTCGCACGGTGAAAACATTTTTCAGCTTCACCTTCTATGTCCGGTCGCATACGGTTTTAGGATGTACCATCCGTTTACTTTTATTCCGATTTTGTCACATTGTTGATTTCGGTTCTTTTTGAAGGAGATACTGTACCATAATTTCACGGGTTTTCAATGGTTTTCATTTGACTGTAAACTGATTCATTGATTCTGCCATCAGGCTAATGGTGTCTGCCACAGCCGCGTTATTGATAATATCTAAATATCACTGTCAGCCGAAACGTACACTTTCAGAGAACAACATCAGTATAGCTCTTAGAAGGCTAATGAACAGGTGTGCACTGATATTGCGCATCACTTGGCTAATTGATCGCCTGGGATAAGTCTCAAATGAGAGGAAAGTGAGGGAAGCATATCGATCCACGCATGATCGGTCTACCACTGTAATTTGTTCGCTGATGCTATTTATATCGTGGTGGATATTGGGTCAGCCAGATATGACGCAAAGTATAACGTTTGATCGATTTTGCTGTAATATCTGTTCGGTAGAAAACGTTCATTATTCATTATACGTTAAATCTAATATTTGTTACCATTGTCTTTTGGAACTCGAAGTTATCTTTGTCATTTTTATGGCGAAACTGACGAACATAGGTCATTTTAGTAGTTTTTCACTAATGGCAACATTGAGCAGAAGTCTAGTTTATGTTTCTTGGGTTCTTCAATGAAACTTATCGACCATCATAATAGAAACAATTCCCCAATGCTTTTCTATGACTAGATTCTTTTATGAAACTTTGAAAATTTCGAATATCACGAGCTTCTGTAGCTATCAGAAAATTTTATGGGATAAATAAATAAACATAAGAAATCATCCATGTGTACGATAGAAAATATTATACAGATGCAGCATATTGATTATCAATACTTATTTCCCAACAAAGTTTAATCTAGGGTTATGTTTATTTATACAATTAAGCCATGTGGCTATTTCCATCTCCAATCCTTTTTCTCAAATATCCACAATTAATGATCGAATACACATTATTTTTTATCGCTAAAACGAGAATAATCAAGATAATGAAGGAAAAAATATATCAGCGCCATTGTACACGGGAGAGAGATATTATAACTTTCGTGACTGAACTCCGAATTATTTCGAATACCTCGATCTTTGTGTTCTGGGAGAAAGGACATAGCGGCAGCGGTAGAGCATATATAGAGGGAGGAATTTGATGCGTTTTATTAGCGATGCGGGTCACGAATGTGGAAGACTCCGCGTTCCTGAGTATCCCAAATAAATCGAATCGATCGATCGGCCCTACCGCCGTTATTTCACGGTTCCACTCTCCGCTCCCTGTCTTTCTCTTTTATTTTCGGTATCTGCAGTTTGCCGCTCGAGCTGTCATTCAAAGACGAAAAAAGAATTTACCATTCGCTGCGCGGTGCTTCAATGTTTAATTGCGAAATTATCATGTATTTATATCGAGCTCAATGGTTTCTGAATTATACGAAATTGGGGTGAAATACCTTTTTCGTATTGTCTCTTGCAGGCACTTTTTTTTCTTTACCATTTTTTTCCTTTTCTCCCCTCTTTCTATTCCCATTTATGCTACACGGGGAAGGAATATTCAAGTTAATAATCGGCCGAGGGAGTTTCCTAATAAGAAATGTATACTTCGTCGGGAGATTCAAGAACCTCTTGCATTCAAATCCCTTCTGTATACAATAGGGGTTAACTTTGTATGGATAACGTGCAGGAGCGCAGGGACGGTTGAACATCAGAAGGGAAATCAAGTCTTCGTTTCATCAAGGATCATTTCCACATTGTTTAAGTACTTTATTTTCTCATTTTGCAATCCCCTTTTGTACGCTCTGCCAGCTATTGCGAACCCTTTTACTTTTTGCCGCACGTTTGTCACTTCGCTATACCTTACGGGTGCCCGCAAGGCCCGACGGGTACTTGTTTCCTTGAATCAATATTGGGTAATTCTATATTTCAGCGGCTTGTTCGAAAAATGGTTGCCGATTTTTTTGTTGCTGATAAATAGCTTTGTTTTGTTATAAACAATGATATTATTGATACGGAAGAAGGTTCTCATCAATTTGGAATTCGGTTTGTTGGGTCAGTTATGGTACCCAAAAAAACCCAAAACAAACCCAAACAAATAATGCGTATTTACATTTTGCGATGCTTCGATGCCACGACCTTAAGTAGTCTCCTTCAAAGCAAATGGCATTCGAAAATTAACAAAATGTGCACAATTGTAAAACATGATTATAATACATTCAATATGTATAGGAACCTTCTTCCGCATTAATAATATCGTTGTCTATAACAAAATAAAGCTATTTGTCGGCAAAAAAAAATCGGGGATCATTTTTCGAAAAACCCGCTAAAGTACAGAATTACCAAATATTGTAGCGGATTTACAAGAAGATACAGAGAAATTATGGAATATCTATTTCAGATTAGGCTACTCTGGTGCCACTCAGTTACATTATTAATTACTTTCCACGTGTTAGTCGATTCGTAAGGCCGTTGGTGACTGACCGATCACCCAAGTATGGGCGTACCTCGAGTACTTTTCGAGTTATTTTCAGCGAAGCAATTATTTCTGTCCAATGAAAACTAAATATGTCCGAGTTATCGGAAGAAATACCAAACCAGAAGGGCCGCTATATCCAAAGATTGATAATCAATCAAGGGGATTAACGATAAACAAATTCAGCAATCAATGTCACGCCATGTTTTGGACGGTCAGATTTTTCGTCATTGAGTTTTTTGGAGCAGACTCCTTTTCGTTTCGACCCTGTACTTCCTCAGCATGAAGCGCTTCGCGAAGAAGGCCCGGGCGTTGTGAAGGGCAAAGTGGTAGAAAGCGCGCCCGTCGGGAACCCGAGGCGAAGTCTGATGACATTCTAAAATATGCAAGCTTCCTCTCGCTCGAGCGGTTAGTTACTCGTTGCAGGTTTTCTCACCCTCTTTTTGCCTTTCAGATCTATGCTGACTCCCTCGCTCTTCCTAGCTGTCTTTATCTATATATCTCTTCGCTTCGCGAGAGAAAAGCCCGCAAGCTTTTTCCATCGATTTTCTCGCTTCTGCGTTCCGGAAAATCGTTCGTGCAAAAAGAAAAGTGGAAACGTCGAATGGTAGAATACACATATAGCGAAAGGGGGTGGATGATGAAAGGGGATCACGATACGATGGGTACGAAGGTTCAAGGAAAAATGGTTTCAATGATCGTTGACGCTTTCTCTATGACCTTGACCCTATCTACCTTCCCATCCCTCCGAAAAATTTTGCTTTTCACGTTCTCTTGTCCCGTTGTACTCTAATTGAGCATCAAGTGAAGGTAGAGAACAGAGATAAAGATAGAATGAGGATTTTTGTCGGCGCGAGGGTGAACCGGTTTGTATAATGATTATACCCTATCCATTCCTATTCGTTTCCTCGTTACATCCCCATGGCCTCACCCCATCGCTTTTATTCGGCATGTCGAATGAAACTGGCATAAAGTCTTTTTTTTTCAAATCCTTTGACACCTCAAATAAATCATCCTTTTTCAATTCGCTTATAATTTCAGCGAGTCCTCCGCCATCCCTTTTGTATCAGTGACTCGTATTGCGCAACCTGAAATAAAGTCTCGTAGCTTGTGCTTCGCGAAGCATATCAAAGCCAATTTTGATGAAATAACGACCAGCCTGCATTATAGACTCGTCAACTTTTCGGTACACTCGATTATTCGAATGCAAATGATATCCTTTTTCCGAGATTCTTCGGCGGAATAAGAATATCGAATCGGCGAGTTCATCCCAGGATGGACACAATCCGATTTCCCAGTGAATTCGATATTCCGATTTCTCGTACCGAGAAAAATCTTGCGGCTACCTCGAGTAGCTCTGAGCATCATCAATGTCAATTCAATTTGCCAAACAAATTCGAACAAGCTCAAGGATAGTCAAGAGCAGTATGGAGAAAAATAGGAATTACGTTATTTTACAGGGACCTCACTGAATTCGCTGAATGAATTTGACGTTGTCGAAAAATTGGAAGTGGCCGTCAGACCTTTCGAAGACTCGCAACTCTTTCAATGTTTGGCCTGTACACTCGGTTGTAGTATCTATTCGTCTGGAAATAATGTTTTACCAGGCCTTCTGTTTTTCTATGTGTGACAATTGGATGTGGCTTTGTCCAAGTATCTATAGCAAAAAAGCTGGTACGAAGAATATCAAACGGAATAAAAATATCTCGGATGTGAGAAAGGCAGGGAGACAGAGGCAGAGGGAGAAAGAAGAGAGAAGGGCTGAGCGGGTGGAACGCAGAAAAGAATGGTCGAATCTCTTCATATTTCTATCAGGACACAGATTCGAGGGTCTTTCATCTCGAATTTCGAAACAAAGGATTGTCAACAATAGCCGATAGAGGGCGTTGCTTTCTTAATGAGGAAAAGCGGGAATCCGGGAGCATGAAAACGAAACAAATGATACAGACTTGAAGATGAGTGTCTCGAAGTGAGAAAAATTTCGTTTGAGACGAAGAAAGGGAGAAGCTTAGAATAAGCTGAAATACGCTCAGAGGAAGAAAGACAAATCTCGACGTTTCGTAATATTTTGTTTCTGAAGGGGCAAAAGCGGAAGAGGAGTGTGGAGGACCAGAAACTCGAAAGGGAAACGAACCAATTACAAATCACGACGAAAGCGCGCCTTTGTTCCGATACATGCAATAAATATAATAAATCAAATAGAGTAAGTAAATCGTATTAAAAAAAGTAAAATCAAACAAACGAAACAAATTAATAAAGTAAAGGAATGCCAGTGGATAATTAATCACGACCAAACAATTTTCCGACTTTCCAAATATAAACGTACTATAATACAACAGAATAAATAAAATAAATGATACTACATAATTAAAATAAATAATACTCCATAATTAAAAAAAATTAAAAAAAATAAATATAATGAAAATGAATAACACAACAATGTTAAGCCATCGCATTTCGGTTGAAGTTTGAGCCACAGGTCTCCTGTACGTTCTAAAGTCAATTTTCATAGTCCGCAAAATGTTTTTTTTTTCCTGGGGAATGGAAAACGTCGTTGACGACACGACTGATTGATTCACCTCATCGACTTTGTGCATGGTCGCTGAATGTCTCCTCGATCTTATTATAAGAGATCACTGACCAGAAGCGAACCCCGACGAGGATGAGTCTTGTTTATTTTATCGAGAGTACGAAATTGCTGCAGAATTATTTCGATATATCCTCGCCTACGACGGATCTCGTTGAACTCATCTTATACTTGATTTTCCAAGATTTCATTTTACCACGTTTTTTTGAATCTTATCCTGAATATTCAAGTATAACGATCATCAGCATTCCACTGACGTTTACCAAGTACCTCTTTCCGCTCTTTATTCCGTGGGCGATCGCGCGCTTTTTTTGTCCTCTCATATTCTTTACAATTGCAATATTCATTAAATTAAAGAATTTTAGACTGTTAGTTTTTTCGATGAGTTGCGATGCAGTGGAAAATATTATTGTTATACACGATATCGTAATAATAGATATTATAGCTGCGGGCAACGAACTTGCTCCGCTTGCACTGGGAATCGTGCACGCACCCCCGAAGGTTAGGTTTAGTCTTAAGGGGGCGGGGGGTAACGTGAAATTTGTACAAAAAAGGCACATCTTTTTGATTTTTTTCTGACGACACAGTTGAAATATATTCATTAAAGCTAATGGTGCATTAAAATATAACATTTGAAGAATACTGTGTGAAATTTTCATGGAGAAATATTAAGAAATATGGTAATAGGAGGAATTATTCGAAAGCGCCTCGAAAAAAGTAGAATTATGGTGCTCCTCATAACTCGGAGATGAATCGCTTTCCCTAGGTAACGCTGGGACGGTTTTTCAAAATTTAAATTTTTCATTTATTGGGGACGCTTTGGAGTAAAAAAATACGATTTTTGCGAAAAAAATCGGTTCATGTATTATTGTAAAAAAAAAAAACCAATTCAAAAAACGCTCTCCACCGTTACCTTGTAAACTATGTACAGGAATAGTGTTAAAAACTTTAAAAGGATCAGTTCAGTAGTTTTGAAGTTATGAGGGGCACCGACTTTGAAAATGTGTGTTGTGGGAAAAACGCAAGCGAATGTTTTTTGACGCGCTGAGTCATGTATGATGGGCAGTAGCTTAAGGGGCTTTAACTTCGTGAGTTTTGCTCCGATTCATCTCAAACTTTCGCAGAACATTCTTAAAAGGTTCTCTATCCAGAAAATCAAATTAAAAAAGGCGAAAAAAAATGTTTAAAAACGTTACCCCAGTTTGAGTCCCTTAATAAACCCAAACAACATAACTAGGCAACACTTGATTATTCTGACCCAAACAAACTAGTATCGCTCTGTGATAGTCTCTCCACGAAGCTAACGATAAAGCGGCATCCGTGATCAATAATAATGTTGCTTGAGTAGACGGGAGATCCAGGGATAATCGGGGTCCCCATGTGACCTAGATACTGCCTTTGCATACCGGTCCGCCGACGAAATTCGGCCAAGAGTAGTTCGCACTTGACCCCGTTTCTCTTCTTCTATTCTTGACACATTTTCCTCCACTGGAGCCATCAACTTAATGGTCTATATCGTCCTATCGTTGAAATCGAACAAGACAGCATCAAACTTAGTTTCGTGATCCGGATGGAAGGATACGAACGAGTGTTTCCAATCAATCTTGCACCTCTCTCTCGCAACAACGGTATCAATACCCTCTGGCAAATACGGTGAATTTTGAGACAGTGGTTAGAGCAGGGACTACACATATCGGGCATGCCAATAGTCAGTGCACTAATGTCTCCGATGCTTGGTTACATACACGACACACAATGGCCAGTATTCATAGACTTATAACGCTGCTATGATAGATTAAGATGTTGACCTCTTCACCTACGATAATCCCAACAGATGAACCCAACAATTTCGGACCCCAGGTCTGCTCATGCCAGGTAGGATTAGCTGAACAGACAGCTCTTGGTTCGATCCGTAGCCTGCTCCGTGCATCCCCAAGCCGTTTAAGTACATGAAAGATCAGTCTATAGGTGTCTGGATCGAATTTCCTCGACGTAATAAGGTTTATCAAATATTGATCACAAGATTCTTACCTCGGCATTCTCTTTTATTAATTTTATTTTAGAGTCGAGCAGCACGTCGCTGCGTTTTGATCGTCGCGTTGCCATTGCATGTCCTAGGCTTCGAATCAAGTGCTGCCCGGTGCTAAAGCTCACTTCAGACTAAACAAGTTTGCGTCTTCAGGCATTACTGCCCTAAGAGACTTATTTGTCGCTTCTAAGTGAACAGGCTGAAGAAGAAAATGTCGCAGTCATTTTTTGCTTCCTCAGTCCTCGGTGACATTCAGGTACCAATGATAATGTGATGGAACGAGAGAATGCTGCAAAAACACAAGGATGAGCACCTTCAAAACAGCCATTGGGAAAAACGATAAAAGATCATAGCCCTTCTGATATTATTGTTATTGTTATACCACTGGTTTCTTCACGCTCTATGTATCGCATTTGAAGGAGGATGCAAAGAAATTATGAAAAACCCTTAGCCAGAAACGTCAACTATGAAATTACCAAATTTAATTTAAGACCCTCCTCTAACCCAGTTTCTAAATCCATCAGTGATCAAAAAAGATTTTTGCCTGACAAACCAACACTCATTGTATACGTAAAACGTCTGTTTGGGTTTCATAGGCATTTCTCATTTTGTAAAAATAAAAATAAAAAATTTTATTTTCAGGTTTGGGTTACCCTTTGCTGATAAGGTCTTTCAAAAGCGCTTCAGTGATTTACACATCTCGAATATGCAAAAAAAGTGCATAAAAAAACGGTTCCGTTGCATTCCAATACAGTGCAGACTTTATCACCATTCCGTGTGATGCAAATTGGACATCTCTGTGTTACATTCTATTGGAGTTTATATCAGAAAAAGTAAAGTTTCTCGACAATAGTTCCAGGGAGTTATTCCTCATGGCATGTCCAGATCTTTTTCCATTCCCAATTGATTTATAGGTTTTTCTTTGTATTCAATTTACAGATCGACGCTCCTAGAACGAAGCACATGCGGAAAATCCGACACTCAGTCTGAATGTAAATCCGCGTACTTTTTTTTCGGCGTTTCCCGGTATTGATTATTTTCATATATGCATCTATTTAAATTTTACCCCTTCATACGTCTCTGTCGTTCCTAGTGATATCTCATACTAGAGTTATTAACGTCAATCCTCCCGAGGATTCGGATTTAGCACTCGGATTCGTGATTGCAATTTGATGAAGATGATTTAGCCGGATTAAGACGACCGTTTGAAATTTGCGAGGGTGAAAAGCAAGCACCGCTGAACAGCATCCCGCAGCGTTGGCTCGATAGGGGGATTCGAGTCTGGTTTCTTCCTTTTTTTTTTTAAACATTTCTCATCAAGGCAAATCCAAACAAGCTCACGATTTGCCCGCACCAATGGAATCAAGGCCCTTGCGTGGATTTCTCAGATTTTTATCCTCCCGTTTTGTGAACCAATCCGCTTTTTCCCGACCCATCTCTTCCTTGTTCTCTCTCTCTCTCTCTTTCTCTGTCTCCCTCTGTTTCTTTCTGATTCGAACACTCGAGAGCTTGAAGTTTTTTCCGTTCTCCCTGCCCCTGTCGTCGTAGTCATTAAACTCATCAATATCTCAGAAACTTTGAGTGGATTATGGTGAACAAACAATTCACCCAAGACGAGCAATGGAAGTTGTGATGGCAGCTCTGAAGGGGAGCGAATGGGTACCCTGCAAAAAAAAGGGGCAAAAAGAAAGTCAATTTTTTAAGCTAGCTCATGCAGTCGGATTAATGATGAATCAGACATTCCACGAGAATACACCCTCGTCATATTAGCCAGCAAGAGGAGATATATAAAATGAAAAACTTCAAACAAGTTCACTTTGCATCTTATAGGGGTTCCCACCTTTATAAAGCAAATCCAATTTTTTTCGAGTATTTCAAATATTCTGTGAAGTACATTATTTTCTTACTAAAAGATCCGTACTGGACTTTGATGGAAGATAAAAGACTGAATCGAAACTTTCTCCTTGCTTCACTACTTCAGTTAAGTGCATTAACGCACTTCGAGTTAGTACACTTCACTCGTTTGTATATTGTTAACATGAATAAACACTTATCATGAGAAACTGTAAAAAAAATTATCATGGAAAAATGTCACAAAAATATGTACATACATATTAAATAAAAGCGTTAACTTTGTGATTCTTAAATATTACAAGGAATAAACGCTGAACGATTATGAAAAGTTATGGCTTCCGGATGGATGCCGTGTAGAGTTTCACTGTTCTGCCGATGCTGTTATGTTAATCGTCCGGGCAATGATCAGGTACCCGGGTACCCACTGACCAGCTTTGCAGATAGAACTGTATAACCGTCTGGATCCCTAAAATGTAAGTAGTTTGAAACCCAATTTTTCTAATAATCAATTATTTAATAATAGTTATTAACTATCAAACTTGATACCTCTTTCGTTCAATAACCAGGCACCGGGTACCCGCTGAAGTTATTATGCATGAATGTCGGGCTTATACACACTAAAGAGACTACCTATTAAAGTATTGACGTAATTTGACTTTTAAATAAATAATAAACAATATCGTGCCTGGTTATTGAACGAAAGAGGTATCAAGTTTGATGGTTAATAACTATTATTAAATAATTACTTATAAAAAAAATTTGACAACAATTGGGTTTCAAACTACTTAAATTTCGGGGATCCAGAGGGTTATATAGTTTTTTTTTTTTTAATTTATAAATTCTATCTGCAAAGCTGAAATGGATACCCCGGTACCTGGTCATTGACCGGACGGTTAACCCAAATAAACGTTACAGTTTGCATTATCAGGGATGAGAACTCCGATACTGAAGTTTTCGTATTCCTTATATTATCGGAGTCATATTTTTGGATCACAGCACCAGCTAATCAGATGTTCTTAATTAATCAGCTGATCAATTAAAAACATCTGATTGGCAGGTTGACTGCGACTATATAAAGAACAGCTGAGACATGAGAACTTTTGTGTCGCAGCTCTCAGTCCTGATGTTGTAGACTGAAACGTTTGCAACACTTCGTCATAACACTGAAACTCTACACTGCATCCATCCGGAAGCCACAATTTTTCATAACGGTGTAATGCGCCGAGAAAGCCTTGAAACTAAAACGCTCATTCAATTTTTACATTCTACTTGATGGCAATCGAGTAAAACGTCGTTAAAATGTATTTCTGTTGAAAGCATATTAGTTGAGCCGTTAGGTCAGCGTTTTTCAAATAAAGTACACAGATTCGATGCGACACGTTTGCATAAATTAAAAAAATATCGAGGATGAATTTAATTTCATTGAAAAATTGAGGAACTTCGATAAAAACTTGTATTAAAAAATGACTATAAATGACATTTTTAAAGTTTATCCACTTTCTTGATCCTTCGTGAATTTCTCTAGAAAATACGGCCTTTTTCTATAATAATTCTCTCATAATTAAGCGACTTCATCAAACTCTTAATAAAAACAAAAGAATACTTCATTTATTTGTGCAATTGTTCATTTCTGCCTTTTCCTTTCCAGCCTTTTGCGTATTCATGATAAAGGACGTTTGTGCGTGGAAAAGTGGTTGAGGGAACGGGATGGACCGAGAGATGGAGGGGAAGAGGAAAGGAGAAATAGAAAGAGAGAGAAAGAGAAAGGCTGTACGAAGGTTGCTTTAATATTTGAATGGGTCTCGGGACTTTTGCGTACAGACCTGTGTAGGTGCAGAGCTCAATGTGCAGCTCCCATTCCCGACAGTGGTCCTTTCACTCCGACAACTTTCGCTAGGGGTGACTTTTTATGCGCATAGTTAGACGCGACGAAAAAATACGCGCGAACCCTCGGGTCCAACGTTTCTCGTCTCTATCTTCGCGTGCCTGAAACTTTTTCTCGGCTATACGTGTAGGGGCTCGGGGGATGATGGGGTTTCGATCTCTCGTCGCGCTCGTATGGCCACAAGCCTCTCGTAAAACCTTTAAACCCGACCTTCGTCGGAGCCACTCTGCGTACACGCGTCACCTTGAACAAAAAAAGAAAGCATCTCTAGGTATATCTGTACGAAACTCGAAAAAGAATTTGGAGATTGCTTCGCACCTGATGAAAATGCTTTAACCCACGGATTAAAAACGATTCGCCGAGGACAATATACGACAATAAAACTCTTTATTTCAAACTTCGTTTTATATTTTTGGGTTTGGACGTTTGAATAGTTCGATAGAAATATATAAATATAAATATTTATATATTTATATTTATATATTATATATTTATATCTTTATAAATATTTATATATATTTATAAATATTTATATATTTATATATCGATATAAATATATAAATATATGTGATAATGAATCACCCTGTATAAATACAGGGTGATTCATTATCACACCATCAGGGTTTTCTCTACGCGGAGTTAGAATGTATCATTATGCAAGCGCGACGCTTTTTTCAACATTGTAGAAAACGTGAAATATTCACCTCCAGAGTCGCAATGTTTATCAACATTGTTTTGCGCCGAAAACCAATGATCAACGAACTCGCTTTGGTAATTAATTATATGACCCCATCATTTTTGTTTATTGTTATATACGCGAAGACAACAGAAGTAATACATACATCGCTGTTACTTATTCCGTGGCGGACTTTGGTTGGAAATATCCAGGCAAATTTGTGTAGGGTGTTATTTTCAAAAAAATGTTTTTTGTAATTACGTTGCCTGCGTGGAGACCTATATCAGTAAGCTATATTAGTTTTGAATCACCCTCTACACATGTTGTTTATTTCTTGAAAAATAGGATTCGTATTAGGTACGACACTATGACTCAATGTATAAAATTTAATGTAATTAGGTCGCTTGATCTAACTCAATAAGGGGTTTCGAGTCCTATATTGCATTGCCTGATCAGATCGTAATCGGGTTGACCGATTTGGGTCTTGCCGTATTGCTTGTTCGCGATCTTCTAAGGGTACCTGATCCGGCTATTATGGCGTTGCCTGATCAGGACCCTATCGGGTTGACTCGTATACTTGTAAAATTGGTACCTGCGACTCAATATATGTACGAAATTAATTTAAGTACAAAAATAACAATAATTATTCCTATCATTTTGTTAGTAACTTCAATTATAAAATACAATTGGAAATGCCGTTTTTCTCTGTACACAGAACTTAAAAATCGTGTGCGATTAAATCGCGGGACTTGTCCAAATGAACATTCATATTCCATATAATATGAATATAAACGTTTATCAGACACACTTTTTCATTACTCGCGATGGTCCTCCGTTGAATACATTAGGAGTGAAAAATATCGAAACGTTCTACATTGACTTCTACAAAAAAAAAAAAAACTAAGAGAAGAATCGTTTGTTCGCGCGAACCGTTAAGATAAAAAATGTAATTGTTCATAATAAACGTCAACTCTTCAACGTTCCAGTGCGGTAAGATTGTTTGTATTTTTCTTATTCTGTTTCTCATTTTAATTTGTGACTTTTGTAGGACTGTTTGTAACAGATGAAAGAACGGCTGTACGTCGCTCATTGAGCGTGAAAAGAGGGGGGCCAGGGCTCCAAATTACCATTGGTACTTGGCGCAGGAGATCCGATGGAGGAGGGAAATCTTCCGCTCTCTTCTTAACACTTTTTCTCTCTCGCCTTTTCTCCGTCCACTTCCTCCCAGGTGCCTCGGGGACCTTGCACTCTTGGGGTTGAGGTAAAAAAACGTTCTCAAGATGGTGAGCACCACAGACGAATACAAGGAGGAGACACATATAGCGAAGGGGGAGGGGGACAAAGACGGAGTGACAAGAAGGGACCAAGGGTGATATGAAGGATAGGAGGGAGGGGATTCGGTATGAGAAATATTTAAAATATAAGACGAAGAAACGGCGGAATACTTGAAACACTCTCGTCGAGTCACCGTAACCGGGAGACCGGCGGCGAAAGAGGGGGAGGGAAAAGTGGAAAGCGGAACAAGGAGAAGAAAGTAGAAAAGAAAAAATAGAATAACAATCGACTCGAGAAAGGAAGAAAAAAAAACACGTAAAAAGCGTATCGGAGAAGGATAGTTCGGTGGTTAAAAAAGTATTTTGTCGTGGGACGAAACCTCTGCTAAAAATTGAAAGAAAAGAGAAAGTGTTCCTTTCGTATATGGATGCCATGGAGTTTAAGGATCATGGAAGATCGCACAAAGAGCAAAGTGAAGGAAAGACGAATGGAATATATACAAGGATAGAGCTGTGGGCTGGTGAAATAATTCGCGATACAGCACGTGTACATACTTCCCATAAGATCTGGCAATAAAGCAAATTTTAACATCGAACCATTTGTAAATGCTTCTTCGATGTTTTTAATATCCGAGTGCTGTAGGTTTTCTCTTTTTTCCTTTATACATTCATGTCCGCTTTGTGGATATTGCTCGATTCTGCGGGTCTCTCACTCGTTTGCTATCGCACAGAAGAATTCGATCATATAGAAATCTCTTTTTTTGCTCTGATTCATTTATTGTTCAATACTAGTTTCACAAATCACTAGTTGTTTTTTTTTTTGGAGAACATACCACTGTTCAACGATATTTATGTTTCCTTTTCACTCAAAGTCAATAAAAATTGTGATGATCATTTATGCTCTTTTACTGTCTCTCAATTGGCAAATTATTTAGCAGGCCTGTGACACTTTCAAGGACACGGCGAATTCATCGATAATTACTGATCTCGACGGAACACTTTGCTCGTATTTGACGAAATATTTGATCAGCATCGAGGATACGGAGTATTGGGTATAGCAGGGAATCAAGTGAATCGAATCGTGACAATCGCGTTTCAAGACCGAGGGGGTGTCACTGAAGGTAGGCGGCATCTACTGAGGTTCGTCAGACTCGCTTCATGTAACTGTGTGTGCGTTCTCGGTACTTTGGATTCTCCGTTCCGAGAGTGTTGAACGCCAGGGATGCATGGAAAGCTTCTGCAGAGAGCTTACCATCGGAATCCAATCTTCCCTGCTATGGAATTCAAATACACATATATATTTATTAGAGGTGGCGAAGGAGGGAGAGGGAGAGGGAGGGAGGAAGTTTCATTGGAGCCAGTAAATTTACCTATCGTTGACTATCAGTACATTTGGCTATTTTGGGAACAAGCGATCCTCCCAAGTAAGCTAAAGGTACGTTTGAAGACATAAGGTTTTACATAAGCCAAGTATGGATCCGATTGGCTGAAATGTGGACCTATCTCGATTTCGAATGTCTTCAAAATAACGCTTGCACACGTATATATACTTACAAAACGGCAAGGGCACGCTAGTAAGCATTCGACCCGTGATATCGCGTGAAGTCCGAGCCCTTCTGTTCGACAGCGATTACCAGTATATACAGGAGTTTGTCATCACGACGGCGTCATCTCTTGGCAGGTGTTTATTTCGAAAGATTTCGGTAGCTGGGTAAAGATTCGAGCTAGTGGTACCGCTGTACTAGGTTTTATGTACAGACATATACGGATTTTTTGAAGCTGGATTCTTTGACCTGATATTCCATTCTCAGTCGGGGCTTCGAATTTCCTCATAAAAACATCGGATTCTCCGAGCTCTGTACGCTTGTCCGATTTATTCGGGAAATGCCATTCTCTCGAAGAGTTTAGAAAGATTCTATGGTAGGTTCGAATTCTGAAACGGTTTGTTAATTATTTCACATGTGACAGTTGGGCACCACCTGCGAAGGAAGTAAATAAAAAGAAGGCAAAATCAGAATTCCACTAAAAATGTTGATGTTTGTGCAATGTACGAGAGATTGTTGTTTCTATTGAAGTGTCCATATCGAAATTCTTCAGCGGACGAAGTGAATGAATCTTTGCAATAAACCCGCAAAAGCATCATTCCTATAGATGCAGAGTTAGACGACTATTGCGGCCATGATAACCGTGAAGAAGTTCCACTTGGATATTTTTGTCCGCGTAGGTTAAGGTACTCAAAATGCAACCGGTAGAGGGTAGGAAAAAAGGTATTTACGAGTGAGATGGGAGAAAGGGAAACAGGAAACAGATTCGAGGTGCAGCGCGGGCTCGGGCGAAGAGAAAGGGCATTCACCGATGTTGACTCAGAGACGGTTCTGGCGAAGAAACGAAAAACGCTTGCCGAGATTCTGAAGAATTTGTAGACGTGCGCGATATATAGTCCCGTGAAGCTATTCTCAGTATATATATCCTGCGAAGGAAATTGGACACGTATATACTTTTACTGGATATATATAAGGGGTGACTGATAATTGGACGTATTCCTTGAAAGAGGTCATTCTAGAGATTATTTGAATCAAATCAGGCCGCATAAGTTAAGACTCAAAATTAAGTAGTTACTAAATTATTGTGGTTTTACCATTTTCTAGAAATTTGTAGGCTTGACATAAGAAAAAAATTTTTTTTTTTATATTCCACTCTGAATATTCAATTCATACGTTTTTGAGAGCTGATGAATGAATTAAAAAACTCACATTGAAAAAAGCGTGCTTGAAATTCGAATAGTCTCTGAAATGAAAGATTTGCCATGGAAGAACTTTAACTTTTTAGATTATTCGGATTTAAAGGATGCATTTTTTAGCATCATAATTCATTACTCAGCTCGCAGAAAAGCATCAATTGAATATTCAAAGTTGAGTATTAATAAAAATTATTTTATTTTGGTAACAGGTCTGAACATTTGTAAAACATCGTAAAACTATCATAATTAAATAACAATTCAATGTTTACCCCCAATTGATGGGGCTTAATTTGATTAAAATTACCTCTTTGAAGGATAGGTAGAATTGCTGATCACCCTATATATACTTCCATAAGATCGTTGCAGTAAAGAGGAGAAGGGGATAAAGTGAGACTGAAGGAAAAAAACGCGGCCTCGTCCCTTTCGATGAAAACTTGCGGTAAAGGAACAAAAGGGCGGTTACTCAACCATGGCGATATTTATATATAAATATTTTCAGAGACGTTCAACCACCAGGATCTTCCTGAGAGTCTTGAAAGATTCTTCTTGATATCAATCGTACAGCAAAGTCCCAATTCCAATCTTTTCGAAGTCATCTTTAGATAGATCTGAGTACATTTTTAGAAAAGTTATTTCAAGGATCTTCTTGGCACCTATATCGTCATTTCTTTCGAATGAAACTACGAGTCGCCTCACAAAAAGAAGGATTTGCTGATAGGCAATAAAAATGCTTATCAATTACAAATTAAGCTCCTAATACCAGCATTTTCAAAGTCGTGTTTGCAAAGAATGTAAACACACCAGTGTAAAAGTCACTTCGAGGATATTTCTGTCGTAACGTTCCTTTCAAACGAGAAGTCGAGCTATTTTTAGAAAAAGAAAGAGCCAAGTATGTCGTTTCCGCAAATTGAATATTTAGATACACGAATCCTGAACTCACCCTTCAGTGTAGAAAGCAGAGGCAGAGGGCAATGAAAAAAAAGAGTAACGCAGTGTAATAAAGGAGTTTTTTCAGCGGCGCCGGAGTCTCGAGGGTGGCCACCGAAGCTTTTGTGGAGTTCTATACAGAGTTAAGAAAAGAAGGTAACCAATTGTTTATGAGAGGCCTCCGTGCACTGAAAGTACTGTGCAAACCGTTCGATAAAACTTTTCAAGGTAGGCTCTCTTATACCTTGAATCATGAAGGAAGCGGTTGAAAAAGGATTAAAAAGATGGAAGAATGAAAAAACCAAAAGAGAGGTTACGAGGAGCCGGATGAGATCCACATTTCTCGCATTCTCAAGTGGACGAGAATACTTTCCTCAAGTGCCTTCTCGACGGAGATTCTGCTACCGGATGAATTCATATGCGCACTTCACCAAGAACTTGACAAATAATAATCAGAAGACTTAATATTTCATTTGCTGTACAGCGAAACTCAGAAAGGGATCAACTTTTCGATTGACACTTGTATCAGTTTTTTTTCGTCTCCCAAGGAAACTGATCGGTAATTATTGGGGACGAGGATCGTTTGGAATTTTTGCGGAAAAGTAATGGGGGGAGAAAGTGATGAGCTGTTAACATGACGGCGAATCATTGCCGATAGGTATAGCCTTGATAAATCGATGGTGGAGGCTAATCGGTCACAAAATACCCGGGGCTTTCGATTTTCAGCTTCTAATGGACATTCGAATGTTCACGGTATTCTCGATATGCTCTATGTTTGGGACGCATATGTTCGTGACTGAAAGAATTTCCCCCACGAAATCAGCGATTGGAATCGAATTGCGTTTTGAAATGATAAATGAGTGATTGTAAAATCGTTATCTCCAAATTCTGTGGTATCAAAGATTGCATTTTTGGAACGTAGCCAAATTAGTATTATTCTTGTAACATCAATTTTTTTTAACGAGCCAAAGTTACGAAAATCTTCCACTGAAATCCTTGTCTACAAACTTCACTAAAATCCTTGATGTTGTGTACTACGAGCTTTTACAACCTGGCGAATCCATTAGGGGCGATCTTTATAGACTACAATTGATTCGTTTCAGCTGTGCATTACTCGAAAAATGGCTAGAATACGAGCAGAGACACGATAAAGTTATTCTTCCGCATAACATTGCTCTGCCTCATATCTTAAAAGTAAAAAAAAAATATTTGAAAATGCTCAAATGTCATATTTTACCGCACCCGCCGTACTCTTCGGATATTGCTCCTTCTCATTACTGATTGTTCCGATGGATGCAGCAAGATTTGGGAGCGCAGCGGTTCATATCTTTCGCAGAAATAGAAAATTTGTTCAAAACTTGGATATGCTCAAAAGACGAAACTTTTTTCCAAGGTGGAATTTGAAAATGGCCTGAGAGTTGGGAAAAAGGGGTAGCCAGCGATGGGCAATCCTTTAATTCATCTGTTCATACCTTTTCTTTTTAAAACAACGGATTATTCACCAAAAAAAAAACGGATTGAGTTAATTTGTAACAGAGTGAAAGATCATTCTGGGTAATAATAAAAAACGGAATGAAAAATAAAATGACAAAGGAGACTTCGTTGCGTTTCAACGACGAAAGCTTCAATAGCGTGGAAGATCATATAGACGATCGAATAGTGAGGTATACAAAACTCTGAAGGGATGAAATGGTGTTAAAATGTCTCGTTCCCTAAAGTACCTTCGTACCTTCGTGGTCTCTCGCTCTGAGTCTTTGCCTTGTATATGTTCCCCTGTCTTCTTGTTCCTTTCCACCACGCCTTTCGACAAAATGTGGCACGGCTTTCCAAACAATTACGCGACTCGTCCGCACCATGCCATTGAACCAAAAAGGATCCTTCCCTCTCGCTCTTCTTCTGCCAGTCCCTATCACGTTCAAAGGTGGTGGAAAGTATCTCGGATACGCGCGTAAAACGCGAAAACCCGTAAAAATCATGGAGGACATACTAAGCGAGGATGGCGAGGGACAGAAAGGGTGAAAGGAAAAAAAGGGAGGGGGAGGGGTGACTCAAGGGAGAAATGAAACGTCGACCGTCTGCGCTTCCTGGTTTTTCTCTCCCTCTGTCTCTATCTCTTACTCCTTGACACTTCCGTCGTCAGTAAACTGCTTTTCTCACACCTTAACAGGCATAATGGAGAATGTCGAGCCTCTCAAGAGGGATGATGAGAGAGAGAGAGAGAGAGAGAGAGAGAGTAAAAGCAGGAGGAAGTGAAGTGAAATTTTCTTCTCTCTCGCTGAGACTCGATACTCAAGCAGTGTCAGTTTGAACCGAATTACATGAGCGGAGAGACACCAGCTCGTGGTGTCTGTTCAGCGGACCACTCGCTAATACTACCCCCGCTTTTGTACTTCATCATTGTGCAAGAAACATCCGCGTGCGAGAGAGAAACACTTCGAATGTTGATGGCAGATAGGGTGGCAGAACTTTACGCGACAGACAGAGCAAAGTTTCGAGAATGAGAGGAAAAGGCTGTGCGTGCTGGTTGTGACGATTTGCACTCTCGACACAGCGGACAAAGTGTATCTTATATTTTGTGCGTGTGTATCTAAGTGTCGGGCCGACCTTGAGATCGGTGAAAGTGCACAAACCAAGAGGATGGAAGAGAGGACCCGTGAGGCGTCCTAATATAATTATGCATAATTATTCCGAAAAATGTAAATGTGCAGATCGTGGAGGCAAAATTACTGAGATAGAAACGCCAGGGGATTTAAACGATGCTTTTATAAAGAGCTGGTTTTGTTTTTCTTAAAATGCGCGGATGGGATTCCTATGACTGAGAAAAATGTAATATTACATGTTGATGAAATAACAAGTTTTCGCTTTATTTCGCTTTTTCGCTTTAAATCGCTGATCAAGGTTACATAGGATTATTTTATTTAAATAAAATATGCGCCTTTTTGTTCGATAACTTTTTTTCCATTTTGAAGGCAATTTCATAATTCTGCGATTAAAGAAGTGCTCGTACCTATTGGTAAAAATCTTAACCAGCTCATTTTCACAAGCCTCTCGTAAGGTCAGTTTTGTAACATCAAGAAAATGTTACAAATGCTTGAAAAGTTGATAATCGCTCGGCGCTAGATCTGCACTATACGACAGGTGCAATAGAATTTCGTATCCAAGCTCTCGGAGCTTCTGGCGCATCGCTGAAGATGTGTGTGGCCTGGCGTTATTTTGACGGACCACAATACCCTTCGTATTGCCTAATTCTGGCCGCTTCTGGTCGGTTGCCTCCTTTAATCTGGTCAGTTGTTGACAGATGAGGTCGGAACTGAGTGTTTGGCCCGATGGGGGCAGCTGATAGTGGATGATTCCTTTGAAATCCCACCAAACACTTAACAAATCCTGCTGGGCCGTTAATCCAGGCTTGGCGATCGTTTGAGTCTGCTCACCGTGATTTATCCATGGTTTTTTTCAGCTGTTTTTCTCGTATGTGACCTATTTTTCATCGGTAGTTACCATTCGTTAAAAAATGTGTCCGTTTCGTTACGTTTCATCAACGAATCACAGGCATCAATTCGGTCCAAAAGGTTATTTTGCATCAACTCGTATGGCACGGGTACATCTATCGTCTTCTTGAGATCAGCCATATGTAAAGGATTCTAAACGGTTTTCTCGATAATTTTCAGTTCTTGGGCAGTAGAATAAGTGCCCACACGCTTGTCCGACTCGACGCGATGGGACGCAAAATAGAAATAATTTCAAGGTAGACTCAGTACGAGTTGTATTGTTACTCGTTATTTACTCATTTATTTTTTAATGTATTGCATAATAATTCACGGCGAGTAGAATTTCTAGTGCTTGCATTTCCAAAATGACAGTTCTCTGAACGTGGGGTGGATTTTTGTTCAACTAGTGGAAAATTCGGCACAAAACATTGGGATTAAATATAATTGATATGTTATTTGTTTATGTAGATATTCAGATATATATGATAATAAAATAATAATAAAAATAAATACATGCAATATATATATTTAGATGTTCTCATAACCTCGCTGTATTTACAAATCAGACGTTTTCGTAGAACCTTGCGCGCAGTTTCTTTCTGTTCTTTGAAATGCCCTCCCCCCTCCCCCTCTTTCCAGCTCTCTGTGTCTAAGCTGACACATCGTGCATTGCTGTGACTTTTACCATTCGTTCTCGCCATTTGATGTAGATGGAAAAAGAGCAGAAAATAAAGAGAGTAATAGAAAATGTGAGAGAGCGAGAGAGATAGAGAGATGGTCAGAGGTAGAGATAGAGACTGAGACAGACAGAGAGAGGGGAGAAAGAGAAAAAAGAATCCGTCGCAGAATCATAAAGACAACGAGATTCTGTAAGGGTGGCTTTTCCTCTCGTATTGCGCGTGGGCACGGCGGAAGATAAAATGAGAAAAACGACGTGGACAGTTTTACGAGCTGGGCCTCGCGGCAGAGATCTGATCGCCGATCCGCAGACGAATCGAGCGAGAGGGTCAAGGTAAAAGCAAAAGATAAATAAAAAACGATTGAAACGGCACGAGACAAATGTGTGTACGGATTTGCAAGTAAATGCGAAAAGACGAAAAAGAGCAACGAAGAAAAGAATCATAATGCGGTCGCACGACAAAAACAATAAGTGATGTCGAAAGAAATGGTCGGTTAGGAAGACATGTGGAAAAGTGAGTCGGAGAGGAGGAGTAAGTAGAAGAGAGAGATAGGAAGGACGAGAGAGAGAGATTTGTTAAGCCATAGCAAACTTTGGGGCTATACGGATCATAGTATTGCTAATAAAAGTATAATACATAAGATAAGACATATACTAAAGTAGAATTAAGCTTAACCAAATAAAGAAAATTTGTAGAATATAAAGAAATATAATTATAAAGAAATATCAAGGAAGTGCACTTATAATATAGGGTGCTTACAAATAACGACACCAACCTACGAATAGTTGCCGCGACTATATAAGCTTAAACGCTATGTGGCCAGCAATCTAATTCGCATTGAAAAAGATGCGTATGGAGACGCTTCTTCAAAAAAGAGAGATTGATTGATTAGTATTTAATTACGCCCTAGTAGTTAGACTTGGGGAAAAAATACCGTCAGAAAAAAATACATTTTATATATAGTAAGCGACAACATATAGTCGTTGGTATTACTCAATGTAAATCATAACAACATATTAAACATCATGCTCAAAATTAAATTAAACAGTAGAAAGATATATTACATTTATAAAGTACTTTAGGGATCGATAGAATCGGAAGACAATAAAAAAGAAAATAACCGTTCCTTGAATGTTACTATTGAAGATAAAGAGGAGACAGAATGCGGTAAAGAGTTCCAAAACTCAACACCCGCAACGCCAAAGCAATTTTTGTAGCTGTCAGAAAAAATGAAACTGCAAAATCTGGAGGAGTCAGAGTACTGCGAGTGAACCGATCAGCTTACCGAGGTCTAGTAAATAGTTTTGCCAGATAAGTAGGGACCTGACTATGTAAGACCTTAAACATTATAATTCCCAGAAAATAATTTCTCCTAGAACTGACAGTGAGCCACCCAAAAGAGATTCTGTGCGGAGAAATATGGGTATCTCTACGAATATTAAAGACTAGCTTCTGCCCGCGACTTCATCCGCGGAAAATTTCTTGTGATATCATATTATATTATTATTATTGTAAGTATAAGTATAAGTATGAGTACGTAAGTATAGAGTATAGAAGTATAGATATAGATAAGTAATAAGTAAAGTATAAGTATAGAGTATAGATTTCTTTCCGACTTTCTAGACAAAAGTTGTGATAGCTCGGTTAGTATACATGTTGTAAAAATAATTTATAGCCTATAGCACTCAGGAATGACGTAGCTTTCTACCAGTGGAAACATTTTTAGAATTGGATCATGAGTTCCAGAGATTACCCCCTACATACAAACTTACAAATCTAACCTCTTTATAATATTAGTATGGATAAATCTGAAACAGCAGATTAGAAAACGTTTAAGTACACGATTTAGCTCAAGAGATAAGTCAATAAGAACGAGAGTGCAAGTGTCGAATAGTGGGAAGATAAGATATACGATGAGATTTTCACGTAATTCTTTGCAAAGGGCGAGGCGATGAAATTTAAGCTTGTAAGGAGAGAAATTTATCCTGCTACAGATAGACATTACTCGGGATTACCAGGACAGGTTAGATTCGAAAATGACACCTAGGTTCTTAACAAGCTATACTACGATCGAGCTCATTTACCGGACAGTTTAGATAGATGTGGGTATCGTTCGGGAATACAAGAAGCTGAGAATATATTAATTTATTTGCGATGTGGTTTCTAAATAAGGAGAATAATAGTGGTCCTAAAATCGAGCCTTAGGGAACTCCAGAGAACTCCAATCCAGTCTGTTACACTTTCAAAAAACCCAATACGACGCAATTTCGCTAAAAGGAGTGTATGCAAAACCGTGTCGAATGACTTGGAAAAATCAAAAAGTACCAATATTGTGATACCTAAATCAACCGCCTAAATCAACCGCCTTTCGAGTATCGTGACAGAGACGACGAGGAGTCGTTTGCGTGCTGCCCTGATTGTCTATTGTCTAAAATAGACAATAAACTAGACAGTCCTTTCAAACATTTTAGATAATTCGCATAAATTCGCTGTAGGCTTTGAGCCGGATAAAGAAGTCCGTGGATTTATTTCTAGAAGAGGTCTAATATTACCACATTTCCATGTGGCAAGAAAGTGAACTCGCTGTAAGGATAGGTTGGAAAGAGTTCGAAGGAATCGCGAGAGTATCCTTCCCTCAGAAATAATGGCGAATAGTGAGATTCCATCAGGTCCTATTGAATGGGAGAGAGAAGTACGGCATTGAAATAAATGGTGAGATATCATTTGATGTAATTTCGATAAAAGAAAAGGCGAATGGAAATGAGGAAATACTCTGAAGACTGTTGTCAAAGCAAACGTGATCAAAGTGCGGATTTTGATGGGATACAGCAACAAAAGCAGCATTTAATTCATCAGAGAGAGAGAGTGAGACAGACAGACAGACAGACAGACAGAAAAGGGACAGAGAAGGATACGAAGTACTAAATAAAGGGTATGAGTAATCCACTTATATTGGACCATCGTTAAAATGGCAGATGTAGGGCTCTTGTAGGATGAACTAGAAAAATACCCATAAATATGTTTCCCTACTAGGATTCGTTTTCGTTTACTATCATCCTCGTAAAAATACTGACGTATGCGCACCATCTATGTAATGGCGCACACTCACACACTCATACACAAACCCATACAGCTACATGTTATACAAATGCTGATGGTGACAAGACCAGAGAGATCTCTTCGGATAGTGATTCGTATGCCGCGGAGACTTCGTGATCGCAATCTGTACCGTAAATTCTTTATTACACAAGCAAACCCGTAGGGGCTGCGGAAAGGCGAGAAAGTCATCGTGTGCAGATTCTTATTTTCAAAACATCTCACGTGCCAACCAGAAGTAACTAATGAAATGAGTAACTAAATGTAGCTGAAACAGATGAATGATAAAATTTCGTTACATACACGTCGGGGCGAAAATTGATGTGTAAAAAAGTTACCGTTCTTGTAATTTTTTTTGCTAAAAAGACCAAATTGGTGGGCCCTGAAAATAGCTTCTTAAAAATCAAAATTTTTGTACACTCGGTCTTCACGACTACAATATAGTTTTGGAATCTCGAAATCTTGGAATCTTTTATTTCGCATGAGCTATTACAGAGATGATACCATGATTACTGTGATCATCAAAAAAGGTTTTTTTTTGACAACAGCAAATTTTCATGAAAAAATGGACATGAGTCCTTCCAAATATTCAGACAGTGATACTATTCATAGGTTTTTAAGTTATGTATGTATCTTAATAAAATCATTTTAACATGGGTAGAAAAACTACAACAAATTGTTAAATCTCCCAAGAGGAACTAGATATAATCCGTGAAATGTAACTCTCCACACTTATGATAGGTGAAATCAACGTATTTTTACTAATTTAATTAACTCTCCCTATACTCCGGTGCCAAGATAATATTCCGAGAATGTATGTAACAATTAGAAGATTATGTGACCTTGTGGCGAATCTCCTAGTAACATAAATCCTTCTTTCTTTTATCTTACCCGAAGAAGACCTCGTAAAAAAAACGGCGACGATAAACCCACACCCACGTAACTATTTTCCCAAATCTCTCACGGAACATCGAAGCCCTCTAGCTAATTGCTCGACCCTCACGTTTTTCGGGTTCCAAGACGAGAGAGGAGTTCTAAAAAAAGCAAGCAAACGTCTGAGGATTCGCAGGAGGAAAACATTGGGCTCTCGGTGAAGTGGTCAATCCACAAATCTTTCGGCGTAAAAAAGAATTATTATTTTATCGAATTCTTTTTGTATTAAACTTTTATATGGTATTCTAAAATGGTTGCAATCTTTTTTCTCGAAATTAAATTATGTGAAATATAATTTTTTAATTTTTCATTGCCCTATACGTATCAAATTACGTTTATCTTCAAAATCCTTGCGGCTGCAAGTTTCCTGGCTAGGAAATCACGATTTTCAAGTAGTGCTTAGCCTTTTTAGTTTCTCGATTATCCTTCCTCATTTGCCTTTCCTCTTAACGATTTTGGAGTTTAGTGTAAGACCTGTGCCAATTTGTTGTAATCGATAAAACACTTTGAGAATACGAGCGAGAATTTATAGGGGTGATCGACCCGAGGATTATTCTGAAAAACCATTGACCTACATTGATGATTAATCCGGATTTAGAGGATTGAAATGTTGATGGATAAAGTAAATTATTAAAATGAGCTACTATGTGCACTGAACTATAATGCGCTTCCGTCACGAACCCTCTATATGGATGTTAACCCGAATGGTATTTTCGTAAATTTTCCTGCAACGGTTGAGCGAATTCCATTTTTTTTGTAAATCCAGGAGCTATAAATACTAGTAATACGCTTCCAGTTTTTAACGTAACATTTTCAGTGCTGCTTGTTCCATTGTCGAAAAAGCTTATCGTGAAAAGTACATTTTCCGTACGTCCGCTAAACCGATTTTCTCAAAATTAAATACCGATAAAAGTTAAATAACAAAAAGTCCTCTATAATCCACTTCTGCTGTACTTCTATAGCGCATTAAAAATGTTCGGTACTCAAATATCAATAGAACAAGGAAAACGCACAAACTTTTACAATATTGAATACTGATAAGGATTAAATTTTAAAAAGTCCACGATACGGAGAAGCTCAAAAACTCGTCGATTGGGGGATTTGTTTATGGGCTTGCTGAAGCCGAATCTGAAATCCATTTAACTTTATCGCCTCAGGTTTTTTTCTATAACTTTCCCTAATGGGGTTAATTGGACTTCGGAGTTCACTCTACTCAATTACGTTGTTGTTGAAACCGAATCTGAATTCGTTTCAACAATCTCAAAAGCCTATAATAAACATGATCTGATCTTCAGGTCAGATTTTTTTTTCGTTCGGTTTTGTAATCCATCTCTGTTATTTTCTTCTTATTTTATAATAACCGTTATGAGAGAAACTGCACTGCGGATGGTATTAAAAAAAAAAATTTGACCTCTGACATCTATACGTTTTTCCATTCCTAAAATACTCAATTACAAAGAATTATTTTTCTCCAGAATAACATAAGTGAAAAAGGCGTCAATTTACGTAAAACGTTAAAAAAAAATCAGTAAGTATATCGAATTACTTATTAAACAATTATTCAATTAGGAAAATATCTTTTCCTCAAAATTCATTTGATTGCCGTTATAAATAATAAGTAAAAAAATAATTATAATTTTTTATAATTATTTAATAAAAAGAGCAAAATAAAAATAATTTTCTTTTACTCAAGCCCTAAACAGGAATACTAGAAATTATTCATCAGCGGCTTTTTTTTTTTCATAAAAATATTCGGCCGCGATTTTGGGAAAGAAAATTTACATCAGAGTCAAGCCTAATGATCCTCCAGCTTTCTTTTTTTTTTCTTCCTCAGTGGCCGGGAGTGCATACCGACACTGGGTTAGGGGTGTGGGAGAGTAGGGGGTGAGAGGTTGATAACGGAGTAAGGAAACGCGCCGGAGAGTGGCGACGCCGCGCGCACGGTACGACAAGGGTGAAAAATAGAGAGAGCGAGAAAGGTAGAGAGCGCGCAAAAGCTCTGACTCTGGCTGCTCTGGTGCGGTATTCTCTACTAACTCCGGGCAGTGGCGCGTCAGCCGTCGAGCTAAATACGTCGTCATAGCCTCTGCGTAGACGTTTCGCGTCCTCGTGTTTTCCCGGCTCTTCAACAAATCCTAGCTTCTGACTGCACACGTGTAAACAAATTAGCCCCTTTGTGAATCGTGACGTCCTATCATCAAAAAATATCGAGACTCCTTGATATATATTTTTTTTGCAAAACCCTCCATTCGCAATGTGTCAACAAGCTTGAAAAAACCGAGCACCTATTACCTCCACTTAATATCGATCACAAGATATTTTTTTTCTTCTTTCTTTCGTTTTTTGTTATCCTCGTATCCCTTGAGAACAACTTACGTCGGTGTATGTGTGATGTGACGAACTTGTGCGCGAAAACCGCGATAGGTACTGTCCGTTTTTCCAAATTCGACGAAGAATAAAAAACGAAAATACACGAGTTAATCGTGATACTTGGAACGAGAAGATTTCTCGATAGGAGAGGTGAGAACAAAAGAATGTTTATAAAGTGTATTTTTATCGTGTATTTTTCAGGGATTCGTTATTTTTACATTTATATTTTCATTAATATCGCTATTTGCATTAACAATGAATTGAGTTATTGCGAAAAGAATCTTTGAAAATATTTTTCTTGTGTAAGTACGTTTCTTCGTCGATCGAGTCATTGGTGCGACGTTTCTTAACTCGTACTTCGACAGGTGACGTTGAGTAATGGATACTTTATAATTGTCGCACTCAGTTGTTGCTCAGTAATTCCTCGAGGCGAAGAAGAAACACCATTTTACAGTCTTTTCGAGATTAATGGTTAGCGATCATCGAACGTCTGGCTTGAATTTCTTTTAACGTGGAAACCTCTTGAGGCAATTGAACTCCACCAATGTTCTTTTATAGGAGTTCTGGATTTCTTGAATTAATCGTAGGTCGACGATCGATTATTTCTTGGCAAAGCCTCGATCGAATATATATATAGATGTATACACACGCATACACACACACTTATAAATATACATATTTATGGAAATTATATATTCGACAATGAGAATTGTAACAATTTAAATCGACATAGTAAACAAAAAAACAAAGGTATAATGTATAACAAAGCAGCATAAAAAAACGAAGTAAAAATTGTATTATACCGAGGTTGCAAAAAAAAATGTATGTTTTGCCGCAGTTGCCGCAGGGACATTTTTAGTGTTATGTCTTTAGGTTTTATTCAGGATCTTGACGTTAACAAGCAAGAGAGAATACGGCGTGAGATGAGAAGGGAGTGAAAGGGTCAAAGGGTGAAAAGTGAGAAGTATACAAGAAAATTGCACGGGAACTTTTCTGTAATCGTATTACCGAGAGAAGCATTGTTTTGCTCGCCGGAAGTGAAACAGGGCTTCGGTATGTTCACCCTTGAAGAAAAAGAAAAGGTGTCTTCGCTTTTTTCCTTTTGTCCCATCCTCTCTTCTTCTCTTCCATCTCTTTAAAAGAATGAGAGGGAAACCTACTGGAAAGAAGAGAAAAGATATAACTTTTTGTATACTGGCAAGTACCCGATGGGATTTTCGTTTTCTTATTTGATTTCACAAAAAGAAAGATATTGAAAACTTTCCTACCGTAATCTCTGCAAATATAATTCTTGCGAACGACCGCGAAAAAGAAAGAACGATTGGTTGGAGCGCCTTAATTTTTTTGTTCTACTTTATGGATAATCAATTAATATAATTAATATTCCAATTATAATTCATACGCAAATAAAAATTAACAGTACAGGGTTTGGTTCGTTTCGACGTAACATGAAATAAAGTAAAAAAAAAAACCAATTCGGTCATCACCTGTTATTTTAATCGGCCTCCAATCAAAATTCGAGGCGAAAAAAATGATTGAACGTAATACTAATACTTCAGTGTATACAAAGTGTAACAGTACGAATAAATATGATTTAAATTCGCTCCCAGAACGAAATTCAATTTCATGGAGCACTTCAATTTAATTTCGGCAGGTTTATGAGAACGAAAAATCAAATATGATCAATCTATACATTTTTATCGAACTCAATTTAAATAAATCCATGTCTCCAACCCCAAACCCCTCTCACTCTCCCTTCCCCTTATCGTCGATCGATATGGAATGTCGGAGGGGCGAAAAGGGCCGCTGACCTTTGGTTCTATCAGTAGTGGAATATACAGCAACGAGTGAAAAAAAAAAAACGATGAAATCGAAACTTTGTTGGATGCGTATAGGGACGTATCCAATTGCCTTCCCAGACCGGTGGATCGAAAAGTCGAATGGTACGATCGGAGTTCCCGGGGTATGAGTTTTATTGCATATGTGGCCAGTTGAGGCATGTACTGACTTTGTAAATCCAGGATTGCAGACAGGAAATGCAGGAGATAGAAAGGGGTGAGAGAGGGTGTAAAGCGTCGGTGAAAAGGGTGAGTTTTCCTGCTACTCTTGCCCCGCTCATCCCCAACCCTTTTGCCTCACACCCTTCCCAGTCTAGCTACGGTCATATTGCGCCCCCTTCGCACAGCCATAACTGAAAAAGTTTTTCACTTTTTTATTCAAACATTATTTAAAGCTCGAGTTGTGCTCGCATCTCTGTCTTTTTTCTCTCTCTCTGCCCTCCCATCCGCCCTTCTCCCTCTCGGTGTAAAGTATTAGCGAGTTTTTATAACTTTCACCCTTCACAGTTCTCGTCCCGTGGTCGCAATAACACTGGCATATTGAGTCTTTCTCTTCCTCTTGTCTCTCTTTTTTTCTCTTTCTCTCTCTCTCTCTCGTTCTATTCCTTCCGCTTTCAGTCTCTTCTCTCTCAGTTCTTTTGTACTTGAAACGTGATTTTTCTTCCCTCTTTAATTATTTCCTTCGCCCTTCTTCGAATTTCATCCACCGCGATTCATTAAGTGTTCATTGCCCTTACGCCCTCATCCAAAAACAAATGACTGAATAATGAAAGTTCCTGAAAAAAGGCGTACAATTGATAAAAATGCCGACAACTTTTATTTTTTTACTATTTTGGAAAGATGGTTATTTCAGTATGATGACTGATTTCGTGATTAATTTTCAACAATGAATTTACTGGATTTCAATATCGTTCACCGTTTCAATAAAAAAAGAAACTTTTTCCATGGATATACATATATGAGTTATGTGATCGTAAATCCCATGGGAAAATGTACGTATTCGTTGTGTGAAAAGATTTAAGCACGTGTTCATTTTTGATGATGCTGTTTTATCCTTTGTATAAATGTTTAGTGAATTCATAATTCAAACTGAAATGAATAAACGAAAATAAACCCAAATTAAGCAAAGCTATACGATACAGAGCATAAAAAAATAATTTCGATTTGAACGAAATAAATAAACAACCATATAAAAAAACTGGGCAAGTGTGAGTCGGACTCGCGCATAAAGCGTTCCGTACCGTCCGTAGCAAAAAACGGTAAAAAAATCGTGTTTTTTTGTATGGGAGACCCCCTTCAATATTTGTTTTATTTTTATTCTATTATTTATTATTAAAATAAAAATACAAATGAGTATTTTGTGAATATTTCAAGCGCCTACCTGTTGCCATTATTGATATCGAGCAAAAAAGGGGGAAAAAACGCGTTTGTTGTATGAGAGCCTCCCTTGAATATTAATTTTTTTGGTTTTTAGTATTTGTTGTTATAGCGGCAACAGAAATACATAATCTGTGAACATTTCAGCTCTCTAGCTATATCGGTTCTTGAGATACAGCCTGGAAACAGACAAACAGACAGACGGACAGACAGACAGACAGAAAGCGAAGTCTTAGTAATAGTGTCCCGTTTTTACTCTGTGGGTACGGAACCCTAAAAAAACATCAGTTGTCATAATAACCTCCAATCCCTACTTTTCATAATTACATTAAAAAAACATTTTCATTGGTTTCTTCCAGTCGCATAGGATCTTCCTTCCTTTTTACGTGCTTCAATCCACCGCATTATATTCCATTTTCATCCGTATCCGACCCTCATCCGTTAACGTAACTCCTGTTGCATCCACAGTTGACTCAAACTATATTATATCACATTTTCCGAGGGAACCGAGAAACTGTGGAAAACTCGTCTCGGTATAGATGGCAATGTGATTCTTGTGATTCTACGATGCACAAACTTTTTCTGCAGGACCTACAGAAGATCGACATAACCTCATGAATTTTCATAATTGGTTTTCTCATCGGCGGTTGAATGTTGAATGGAAAATCGAGTCTCAGTCTCTATAGAATTCATATACGCAGAAGTTGATTCTTTTATATTACGATAAAGATGTTTCTTTCCTGAGTAATCGTGGTTTCGAAATTTCTATTATGTTTCATGCATTCGCGTGTCGGTTGCTAGATTTTCGCAATGTCCGAAAAGTATCTACATCAAGGCTTCGGAAGAATCAGCCCTCTGTTGCAGACAGCAGCCAGAGCACGGCTACCCGGTCACCGCTCTAAGTATCAACTTCTTGTAAGGTCACTTGACTTGTGATACTTTGGTATCACTTGACTTGTGGTACCGCATCATGAAAGATTATTATTAGGCATCATGAAAGATTAAATATTAGGTTGGGGAGTAAGTTCGTAGCGTTTTTATATTTTTTGTTGTTTTACAACGATTTTTGTGCTGTTTGACAAAGTGTGTAATATTCATTCGATAGAGCTCTTTCTGCTCTACAAAACGATACTAATTGTGTTTTGAGAAATGTCATTTTTTATTACTTTCGCGGCTTAGAAATGGAATATCCAGGACGGTTTCCTTAAAAAAAAGCATTTTTACGTTGCAAATGTTCCGAGCTGCATCAGCAACTTTTTGTTGCTGTTGCTCAGCAGAAAATGTTGTTTCTAATATTCCATTTCTAAGTCTCAAAAGTAATAAAAAATGTAATTACTCAAAAAGACGATTAGCACAGTTTTCTAGAGTAGAAAGAGCTCTATCGAATGAATATTAACACTTTGCCAAACAGGAAAAAAATCGTAACATAATGGAAAATATAAAAACGCAACGAACTTATTTCTCAACCTAATATCTTACCGCTAGATTAATTGATCATAAATCTTCTTTTCGAACACGATGTTTTTTCACTACAAGCTTATTCCGATTAATTTGTTTCTCGTCGGAGTTCAATATCATGCAGCTGGCGAGGTAAATCCGTAGTGTATCAGTTCACAGCAAACGTGGCGACCTGTGGGATAGGGCGGATATAATCCTGCGACCTTAAATTATGCGTTAACCTATTTCTCTAACTCTTCCCCTCTCCTCGCATAAACCAGGAAACAAGTTGCAAAAGTTTAGCATTAATGTTCTCGAGGATTCATACCAGAGTTTTTTCTTGTTCTTTCTGTGTCCCAATAGGCCATGTCCCTTTACTGCTCTTTCTTCTCCCGAGGATTCCGGACGTCGTAAAGATCCAATTTAAAGCCATTTAAATTAGATTTTTTTAAATATTCGTGATAGTTTGAATATTGTGCCGAAACGCCAGTGATGCTCTGATCAATGCGGGTTTCTGGTTGTTTATTACCACCGGAATTACGTAGAATTCCCACGAGACTCGTATCTACATACACCGCTTGTACTGATGAATTAAACAGCACAAATAACACACGATACGTGGTTCATTTTCAATTCGTCCACGAGACCGATGACACATTGAATAATCAATTTGGCTTGTACGATTTAACATATAAATTCGTCGATTGTGCTCTTATCACGCGGATAATTTGCACTCCAGGTAAACTTGTTCATCAACATATAATATTCTAGATTAAATCCATTTCCAATCCTCTCTATTTTTGTTTATTCCTTCAAATTCGTATAAATATTTCCAGACTCGTTTATATGATATGAATTATTTGGCGAGAGTTCATGATAACGAAAAGAAAACTGTTGATCCTCATCAATGTTAATGCCCCCGTAAAATCGCGATGCTGTTGACAGGCTTTAGTGATAATGACTTAAGGATGTGAGGTTTGTTAAAAAAAATAAGGTGACTTTTAATTTTTCTCGAAAAATATACATTTATTAATGAATATACATTTTGTCCCCTTCAAAGGAATCCTCCTTAAATATAATACACTTGTAGCATTCCTGATAGGCACGTTTTGGTATGGCTTCGAGCTTTCCTAGAGATTTGGTCGTTATTTCCTCAAGCGTGGTAAGTCTTCGTCCTTTCATGGATTTTTTCAGTTTTGGGAACAGAAAAATGTTGCAGGGCGTCAAGTTCGGTGAAAACAGAGGCTGATACATAATTACGATGTGAGTGTTGGCCAATAAAGCAGGAACAAGCAAAGACGTATGAGCAGGTGCACTATCATTTTTTATCGCGAAAAATCGCCAAAACAAGTCTAACTTCTATATTTATCAAAAAGAAACTAAATATGAAAATGACTCATAATATTAACATGTGTTTTGGACATGTACACCAACATAAAAAAAATCGAACATCGAATATATGTAGCACACAAAATTTGAAAAGTCACCTTAACTTTTTAAACGAACCTTGTATCGATATAGAACGATGCATTTAAAAAAATCGCTGTATTCTAGAAAAACCTCGAAAAGTAAGGCCGATAATTGGATGCGTCGTCAGACGAAGAAACTGAAGGGCACAAGAAAACAGTGGTAGGCTTTTCTATAGTTTTCTCGTAGCCTTCTGTGACACTAGGGGATTATTTCTTAGGGACTAAAAACATACTAAACAGTACCTTTTTAGTTCCTAAGAAATTATCCCTAGTGTCACAGGAGAAAATAAGTAGAAAATAAGAAAATAAGAAATTTTAGTTCCTAAGAAATAATAACAAGAGGAAAGCGATGGTACCGCAAAAACTTGGAAAGGTTGAAAAAAGATATAAAACAAAAAATACACTAACATTTTCGTACATTCTTTCGGCGCCGATAAATTCTTAGAAATTAGAATGCAAGAAGGTGTTAGGTGATCGGCATGGAGTTGCACCAACCCATGAAGCATCTTTAACTGGGGCCAATACTTAGATGGATAGATGGCGGTAGCACAATAAAACTATGGAAAATTTGTTTTTCACAATTTCCTCGTGCCCGTCTGTGGCAAGCAGTGATTATTTCTCGAGAACTGATGATTCTGCCAAGTACAGTGCAAAGGGAAAGAAATGGTATCGCGAAAACATGAAAGGTTGGAGAAAATATAAAATAAAAAAGATTTCTGTATATTCTAACATAACGGATTTATGAATTCTTAGAAATTAGAACGCAAGAAAGTGTCGCTGTACGTGTCTTGGTCTGCAGAGGAAAAGTAACGATGGAATGGAACGAAATGAAAAGGCTTCTTTTCTCTTTCTTTTTGGTCGATCAAGAGTAGCTATATAAGCTACTAGTTTTTACCTTTTTGCTGCCTCCTCATTCCTCTTTCTCTCCCAACTTACTCTTCCACCACAAACCGCTCACTCAACCATTTATAGCCCTGGGCTTACTTTTGCTACGGATTGCTTGGCCGCGTTGGCAGTTTCATTCCAACCATTCACTTTCATTTCTTTTCTCGATTGCGCGAAAACTCACTCCGCTACCCCCCTTCCATCAAGCTTGTGAAATCTATTTTAACCAAAGGAGCTTCTTTGAGGTCAGGTAAACTTGGTCTGATTTGAACTGGCTAGGATCACCAAGAAAAATTGACATACTTAAACAAAGAAGTTTGAAGTATTATAATACCGGATCGAAAAAAAATAATTAAAACGATTAATCTCAGCATTACATAGTGCACTCGTGGCAGTAAAAAAGCATGAGCACTGCAGTAACTTACCTACTTACTCTTTGATGATTTACCATCGTAACTAACTTAGCCATTTGATGATTTACCGCTCTATTGATTTTTTTAGTTTCTTGAGGGAATTTTTTTTTCGTTTTTCGTTCAATTTATTATATTTTTAATTTTATTATAATTCACCTCCCTATAGCATCACCCTCGCATCATTTCCCCTCATATATCATCACTCTTGTATCGTCCTCCCTCTTAAGATACAAACATAATTAAAGATTGTACAAGCAGGTATAAATCAAGTTCAAATGGTTGCAAAAAAATCGTGTCCCTTAAAGTCAATTACGAACTTCACGTAGGTGATCGATAGGCGAAGATAGTTAAAGTTGTTGCACGCGGAGGGTCATACGTATCTGGGCGACGAAAGCAAAAAACAAATCCGAAGGAAAATTCGACACGATCAGCCGTGCGGACGCGTACGCACAACCTCAATAAATCAAACCGCGCTCGAATACCTCGAACGGACTGGAATAAATCGAAACGCGGCTTCCACTTCGATCCAATTATTTTCGAACGTCCCTTCATTTTTTTTTCCCGTAAAGTAAATCTCCCAGAGGTAGACTCATCGACCACGATTATCTTGACTATCCAATATCTTCTGATGAACCGTTTTTTTTTTTTTGGTAGTGCGAACGTTTCTTCCAAAATAAAAAGTTTGAATGAAACTGCACGGTGGAGAGGTTTTACACCGTTTCAAAAATTCATGTTTGACGCCTGTTGTGAAAAGTCGCGACATGATGACGTCAACGAGCGAGCTTGGCAAGAACAATCGTTCCTGCCAACTTAAGGGCGTGTATACAATCAACATAACCTCATAAATTTTCGAAATCTGGCATTCCATCGGAGGTTAAGTGTTCTAAGAAAAATCTAGCATCAGCCTCTGTAGAATTCATAGACGCCGAGTTTAATGCTTTTATTTAACGATAAAAATGTTACATCGTTGAGAAATTGCAGTTAAAAAATGTTAATTATTTCCTATATGTTAACTATGATTTCTCTGGCACTGATTTGTTAGGTGGTACATTTTCAAGTTCGCCTTTAGTTATTCCAAGAATCGTAGCAATTTTTTGTCTGCAATTCACGAGTCAAGTGAATGAAAATTTTGGATGGAGTTGGCGGGGAAGACACGCGAAGAAAATAATATCGAGGAGGCTCGAAATGTCAGGTGGAATCGTTTGCGATTGAAGAACTTTCGTTTGGTTACGATACTTCGTTTCTAACCTTTCTTCGTGTATATATACGTGATAAAGTAATTTCGAAGACACTCCACTTTGTGGATTTTGCTTGTAGTTAGCAGTTGCCCTCTTGATCAGCCCTACGTTCGATTACTTCAAACTCACTATCAAATAAATATATACTTGTTTTCATGTACGTCGTTTCAAGAAACGTCCTCAAAATTACTACATTTGCTGACAGAGAATTTTCCACGGATATAACGAGTTCGGAATTTCTTTCCCCGATATATGTGTTTACGTGTGCACGTATAGACGCTCGTGATGCGAATGATGGGGGATGGAGGGCAATTGGGTTTTTGCCAAGTGCTCTAGCAGCTCGATGGATCGAATCGAATGCTCCCCGAGAAAACGGGGTGAGAGTCAGCTGTTGAGATTGAGCCAACGCCGGAACATCGAGAAGTCACCGCATCGTGTTTTCGAAACATTCGCCTGAGCTACGAATGAAATGTTTCGCTTATCGGTGACGATATTGACAGGGTAATAAAAGAAACGTGTTTGGTGATGAATTATACTGATTTTTATATCCGCGAATGTGACACATTTAAAGAACGGAGCGATTTAAACATTTTAAGAAAAATCGTTCAAAAGCTTGTCAAATGTAATTATTATTATTTTTTTATTTTTCTGACATTTCAGATGTCAGGTGTCGGACGTTTGTGTCAGTCCGGCCTTATCTCGCTCTTACTACTAGTTTGCTTCGAATTGTGCGCGCATCGGGTATCCGGACAATGCGGCTCTGGAGGTCAGGATCGCCAGGACAAATTGGCACTGTACAAAGTAATACTGAGGACATACTGGTCGAGGGCAAGATTTCCAAAGCATTATCCGGAATGGAGACCACCGGCGCAATTTGGCAAGCTCGTCGGTGAGTCCAATTAAAAATGAAGAAAATACAAAACGACGTACCGATACAGTCGTTTTTTTCGGCTTTGTTTCGTTCGGAACGGGATTTTCAGTGCACGATCGAAAATGAGAAATGGAGTGGAAGCTGATGACACGTTGTCTGATATATTAACGTAGTTACAAGGATTTAACACATTTATTTATTAATATTAGGATTTACTGCGAAATTTTATCAAAATTTGAATTTATGACGCGCTGCTTGAAGATCGCGCCTTCCAGCACAACAACCGAGAGAGATGGCGTCACAAGCGCGAGATTTCCGAACGCCCGATAACACGGTGTCACACCTCAACCCGTTCTGACATCCATCTTGTGCGGTAGCGTTCCTGAAATGTGATCTAAACTCCCTCTGTTTCTCTTTTTTTTTTTTTTTAATATATAATATTACTCGTTTGAATATATTGACAAATGGTTGTTTCTGTGCTCTGTATTTGTACTTTTCCGGAGTGCAAAGTTTGTATTATATAGGGTAGGCAACAAATTTTTTTATGCGTGAACATTTCTCCACTTCATATCTTTTATAATGATCGCGGTACCTTTCTCACTACGCATGGGTGATCAACGATCCAGAACTGATATCGTTTGTCAACCGATACAAATACAATAAATCTTGGAGATAAAACCTCGCTTACAGGTAAACAGTTGATTATGGTGTAAAAATACGATTGGACTAGAGTGTACAGGCTCCCTTGAATAGTATCAACCTTTGACAATTGCATGCCTATGTTCGGCACAGCTCAATTTTTCTGTAAATATTTTCAACAAAAATCTCTTTTACCAGCTAATCATGAAATAAGTATTTATTCTGTAAGTGGATGACATAATCGAATAATCATTGTGCTATAAATAATAATTAATAACCTATGAGCCATTTTATTGCCTCATAGAATTTCGTCGTCTCTTTTAAAATTGTTGTAAAATGTTGTAAAAAATAATAATTATTCTTAAAAGTAATAAAACAATGGTATTTTTAAAAACAATAAATATATGTTTAAAAGTAAAAAAAAATAATTTTTGTATGTATTATACAAAATAATTTATATAAAAATAATTTTTGTATGTATTATACAAAATAATTTATATAAAAATAATTTTTGTATTTATTATACAAAATAATTTATACAAAAATAATTATTGTATAATTTTTGTACCCAAACAAAATGTATTATTATTTTTACGCATACAGTGTTTCAATGGCGTTTGCCTCTGAAAGGTCACGAAAAAACTTATTTTTTATGCCACAAACTATATACTTGTAATTGTGAATGACGAACATGTTTTTCTTCGCTACTTTGGCAGTTTGTCTCATATCTCATATTATCCAGCAGAAATTCACTTGAAAAATAAATCAGGAAAGGGTCAGTAAAAATAATATAGTAAAAGTGAAGAATTCAATTAAATTCGCAAGTCCTCATACATAAAGTTCGGCTTCTGCTCGGTAGGCTCCTTTTTTCGCTTGAAATCCGAAAAAAAGAGAAAAAAAAAACGATGCACCGAGTCGATGAATTTTCGTTGAATATTTAAGGAAACGAGGGTTCGTCCGCCGTTCGGCGAATGAATTAATAAGCGCTCAGGTTTCAAGAGATATTGAATCGATTCATTGCGCATGTAATGAAGGGCACATTTGCGTATAGATATATGCACATTGAGGTTCATCGACGAGTATCTGATTTGCAGCCTGAATACCATGTCCTGTGGCCTATAACGTACTCGATATCACTCCATTTCTCTCTTCCTGCTCCGCGATTAAATCATACGAGAATGAAAGCAAAAATGCGGTAATTGCAGCTGTATAAGCGAGAAATCCATGCGAAATGTAGAGGTGCGATACCTTGCATTTCTTTTTTCTATCTTTGCCAAATTCTCGTTCCCTTTTCGCGTAATATTTTCATTAGGAAAAAAGTGAGGGCGCATTGATTCGATCTATTTGGGTTTAGGCTTGACAGGGCTCATACAGTTTTTTTTTGCAGCGAACACCTATGTCAAAAAAGGGAATTCGGAATTCCCAGTAGTTTTAAATATGGATCGTTTTGTGCTATCGCAAAATACGGATACAAATACAAAATGTTATATAAATGTTTTATATAAATGTTTATTCTATATATCGACAGATCCTCAAAATCTGCCTTTATTACTCACACATTTTCCATCTGTTTTTTTGCTGCATTAAAAATGGAAATTAAAAAAAAAAATGTTTTTTTGATGACCTGTAATACTAAAAATTATTGCTTCTGTAAACCGAATAAGTAACAAATAGAGTTATGCGATATAGTCACTGAAAGATACGTGTTGTTTTTTTTAAATAGACGTCGATAACGATCTTTGAAAGTTGACGACTTTAATAGAAATGATAATAGTAACGTTATTATGGATTCGAAACTTTCACGAAGTGTAATCAAACCGTTTATAACATGATTAATAACGGAACGAAGAGCTTCTGCAACCCGACACATCCTATATGCATTTGAATAATAAATCGCGTTTGGTAGCGTTAACACCTCTATAATTCCTTCCGATTATCCGCCACTATCGCGTGCCAACGAAACACGTGGAAGGACCATATTTTCGTGTTCACGCGACGGGCTACAACCGTAAACTGGAATTTGTATACGCTACCGGAACAGCGATAATTTAAACAAAAAAAACCGGATTACAAAATCGCACAAGTGAGGGGGAGAAAGAAAACTTTATATCCTACCGACATTATCATTTGTTTATCTCTCGTCGAAAATTCGCTGGCCTAATCAATACACGCGATAAATAATTATTATATGTATCCTCTCGTTCTACTGGTCAAAATTGTATTTATTATTCAAGAACATTATTTCGAAATTATAAATATCATTGAATATTAATATCGTAGCCCGATAAGTATCATGTAACAATAAAATCAATAATAATGTTGATATTGAGCTGCAAATAATTATCCTTATAAAATAATTAATTTAACGATAGTATAAATACTTAAATAATAATTATTCCGGAATTACGAATATTATCACATCACCTCGACACGCGCTTTCGCCGGTGGTTTTCAAGGCATACATTTCGGAGTCATATGCATATAAGGCAATCCTGTTTGATTGGCTGACTTATGAAAACCCAGCCTGAACCACTAAAGGTAGAAACGTGACATTTGGCGGGCCTGTCGATACTATAATGCAGGGATTATTAAAAACACACACTTTGGCACCTGGATCAGTTGATTCCATCACACATCCTACAAAATCCGTTGGTATCTCTAATTGGTCGGTAATGTTTTTGCAATTTCGATAAAATCTTGTCGAACATTTCTGAAGTTTAATTCCGGTAAATTCCGGAGAGGCGCTCACCGCCGAATTTTTCGCGGGTAGCAGTAGCTCGTCTCAATTCTGTCCTACCATCTCCGATGGAGGCTGTGTTGATTCGAATCGTGAGGTACCTGACCTATGTAAGACTCATCTTATTTGTTTTTAAGTAAAAAAATGAATGAATGTTGAAATAAAACAAAAATGTTTATTTAATCGAATATTCAATAATCAAGGTATTAATAATAATTTTGGTTCAGAAAACAATGTTCACTATTAACTATAACCTTTTTTTAAAAAAAAACGTCGTCTGGGTCTTATTCAGACCACTGTTTCTTAATGAAACCATACCCATTGTAACTGCGTATCAAATTTTCTATAAAAATATATCATCTTTCATTTTAAACTTCAATTTTGATAACAACATACATAGTGCTGATAAACCACTGCAGATAATTAGAATAAAGATTCACTAAGTAATATTGAAAACACTTATTGTTTTCGAAATTTTTTGTAATTCGAAATTTAATAAACGCCTCCTAGCGATCGCAGGCGCTGCCTTCTATCGACTGTAAATTTGTTTGGGTTAGCCACAGCGCGGCGATTGCTATGGCAATTGCCGTAATTAAAAGTTAGACACTCGGTGATGAGAGCTCAATCCGTTTGACTTTGTAGTTTTGGGTATTCAAAACGTGCGCTTTATTAGGCACTGGGTCTTACATGAATCAGGTACCTCATTTGTTCGACCTCTAGTTTCAAAATTTCAGAGAAAAAGTAATACGGATGTGACGTAGCACCATTGATAGTGGAGTGACCCCAAGGTTGGGTGTATAATGGAACTAGCTATGGCATGTAAAAGGAAACTGCTCTCTACGGATGGAACATATTTAAAAAAAACAGTTTTCTATTCATTCAAAAACTTATATAAGACTTAATGTTTACTGTTAATCATACTTCCAGGAAAAAAAGGTTTAATATAATTTAGATAGAAGGTAACGAATTTAGTTTTGTATTAGGATTGACCTTAAGGGCTGCGTTGCGAATCCTTTCAGGATTGGCTTTCGCGCGCTACTGATCCTCTGAGAAACATTGTATTTTCTCAGGCTCAACTTGACAGATTTGGACGAAACGACGTGTAGGCGCATCGTTCCATCCACACATAGGAAATTACGAAGGCATTTGTCTACCTTGTTCTGCCGACAGTTTAAGCGAAACAAGGTTTACCCGTTTTCTCGTCAAGTTCACTCAAACGAACAGATGGTCTTGGCATCATATTTTAAGCAGCTTACTTTGAGGTTAAAATGGGACGTACATAAAGACCATAAATTTCATATAAATATTAGAATAATAATACTAATTCAATTTTGTCCATAATTTCTGTTATAATTCCGATAACATCATGGTATCGTTAATTAAACGAGAATATTGTAACGATCGGTAAATCCATCTCATATTTAATTCCATACACACTATGAATATTTACTTGATGCATGAAGTACCGTAATAAATTATCTTTCGGCTCGAAACGTGACTGCGATTAACCGTTATTATTTCACAGCATCATTGATTAGCATTTTTAATCGAGTACCTCTGAATTCTATCCTCGATCCTCCAGCTCCAGTAGCAAAGAACGAAACAATAAAACAGGAATCTCATTTCCTTTTTCCCTCTCGCTTCGCCCCTGTGTATGTGTCCCTCGCTTTCGACATTGGGAGGATTAAGGGACAAGTAGTTAGCGTAGTGAGTGTAATATACCACCTGGGTATGTAATATGGGAAGATAGGAATCGAGAGGGCGTACCGCGGCTCTTGATTCGAGGCTCTCATCGGGTTGGATCGAGAGAGGGTGGAGAAGGATTGCATCGCTTGGCAGAGCGAGAAAATGAACGTCAACGAAAGGGTGCGGGATAAGGGAGGGCAGAAAAAGCGAGAAAGCGAGTGGGGAGGGGGGGAGATGGAGAATGAGAGGGGTTCGGATAAATCGGAGATAAACTCGGTACCGCATGATGCGTCTCTTCCGCCCTTGAGGGTGTGCAAAACCTTAAATTCGAATTAGAATCTCCAAAGGGCGAGAGAGCGGACGAGAGAGCGAATGAGAGAGAGAGAGAGAGAGAGAGAGAGAGAGAGAACGAAAAGGTTACTTTCCGTTGCGGGAAATTCAATTTCGTTTTAAGGCCAAACTCGTCCCTTCCGCTCTCTCTCACACTTGGATCCGTGCCGGTTAAGGTATAAAGCCAGAGTAGTTGATAGTTCCCGCGCAAACCTAACTCTCCTCTTCTCTTCTCACGGCAGTTTCGATTTACGTGTTCCATTTTCCTTCGAGATCCGCATTTGCACACGAGCCACTGGTCTACTCAATTTTCTCTTCCCATCTCATCTTCGGGCTACCCCGTAGCAGTTGGCGCCTACGCATTCAACAAGACTTGAGTATCACGTTCTCCTTCTTCAAATTCAACATTTACTAAAAGGAACAGTGTTCTGCAGAATGATCAACTGCCAGATGTTGATCACACAAACACCGACACATACTCCATTTGAAGTTTAGTTCTGTTTGTTTCTCTCCTCAAATGGGGAAGTAAATCCTCCATAGTGAGATACTATGAGCACTGAAGACGCGAAAAAAATACTTTCTACGTGTATTGTCAACACTAATTATTGCATAACAATTTTCAATAATGATAAGCTTGGCAAAATAATAATGATAATGAATATAGCAATGATGTTTATGACAACTGGATAATTGTAGTAAAATATGGAAGTGTAGTCTCCTGTTCTTGACAGATAACTAGTTCAGTCGATGGCGATAAGGTGTGATGTATGTGTCGCGTCTAAGGTTGCAAATGAAGCGAATACAATAATTCAGAAGCCATTGTCATTTAGTGTTTAGTTCGCCAGTCAAATCTTGATATACTAAGCAACAATAGTTGATGTATGGAAAAATTAGAGTAGAAACTAGGTTGATGCGAAGCTGTGCAAATAGATCATGTTGATGATACTTCAGTCTGTAAAGAGTATGGTTAGCTTCTGGTGAAACAGAAGCGATATGGTGACGCCAAGATAAATCCGAGCTGAGGTATAGACACTAATTGCGAGTTTTCTTCACAAGTTGTAAGACCGTGCCGTTAACTATTCACTGCGTCCTTTCCTTATTTCTTCCCTGTTCTGCCATCTTTCTTCACTGTTCCACCGTAACTTCCCTATTCAAGACCCCATCAGAACCTAACTTCTATTGCGGCCACCGCCGACTTATGCTACACTATACCGCATTTACCGAGAGCACGGGGAAACTGTGGAAAACCCGTACCAGTATAGACGGCCATGTATTTTTCTGATTCCTTGGTGTACGGACTTTTTATTAAAGTGTGCATACCAAAGCCTCAGTAAAATCGGCCTCCCGCTGACTGGTCGATGCGCCAGCCAGAGCACGGTTAAGCGGTCACCGCATCAACTATCAGTCGCGCTTGATGTTGCCCATGGTGCTCAACTTCAGTGACCGCCCGAGCTGCACTCCGACCACCCAGCAACACGATAAAAGTTCCGTGCCGTTAACTTTCATCGTGGATAATTGTTATTGATGGATAAATGCTTATATCGATATTTCGAATATAAACAGAACTGCTGATGAATAAACCTTCGATTTAGACGAATTAAGTATAAGTCCCTTAGAATTCGTAAATGAGTGTATGGCCGTTTGTATCTTGACAGATTTTAGGGATGGCCGTCTCAAGTTCATTCGGGTGACAGTGACGATAAATTCGTGTATCATTAGTGAAAATCATTAAACTGGAGTATCGTAGTCGATAATCGATGTTATTGATATAAAGGGAGAAAAGGAGTGGTCCAAGGACGGAGTCCTGAGGGACACCTCTGTTTGAAGGTAACCGCTAAAAGCATTCCCCCTGGTTGTCCATCACAGCTTGTACTCTACCGATTAAATATGAATGGAACCAGTTTATAGTGTCCATGGAAAACCCGAAAGGTCGCAATTTTGATAGGAGTCGGATGTGTGGTACGGTGTCGAAGGCTTTAGTCAATAAAACTAGTAACGTTAAACTAGTAATTGAACAAAACTAGTAACGTTAAACTGGTAATTGAATAATACGAGTAACGTCACCATGTTTTGGTTAATTGCGTGCTGAATAATATCGGCAACCCTGAGGAGGGCTCTCTGAGTACTGAACGTTTCTCCGCAACCAGACTGGCGTTAATTGAGGGGATTATGTGCACTAACGAAGGACGAAATTTGAGAATATAATACACGCTCAAACACCTTAGAAAGCTCGGACAAATTAGCTATGGGTCTAGCGTTTGATGGGTTTCGAGGTAAATATACTTTTGATAAACGACGCATGTAAGCACGTTTCCATATATCCTGAAAGTAAGAGTTTTGGACGAAAAGGTTGAACAGGTCTGTAAGCATAGGTAAGATGAATGTTTTGTAGGCTAATATTGAGAATGGCGAGAGTCCATCAGGGTCCATGCGGTGAGAAGATGAGGTTAACGCAAAAAGATGTATGGCAACTGAATCTACAGCGAAGAAAGTGAAGAAGAACAAAAAACATGGTAGAGAAATATAGCTTAAGGAGTTTTAGAGTGTTGAAGGGAATTGACGGAGTCGGAAATGGATGCGAAGAAGATATTTAATTCATTGGCACCCGTTAGTGAAACACGTTAGAATCGTGGTAGTGCTCTACGTTATCAATAGTCGAGATGGGAAGCCACAACTCGGGCTAATAAGCGTGCCGATTTCGAGTGATAATCTTTACGGTCAATAAATTCGATTACTTGTCGATAACGTATATGCCGTGGTTTGTCTAGGATTTTATCGATTTAGTCGATACCTAAGCCCAATGAACGCTGGTAGAGCTCGTTAGTTATTGGTGATGTGAACAAGCTTATGGTCAGATTACCACATGTATGTCGGACCAGGTAGGTGAGGACGAAGGCCGTAGAGTGCGATGAAGATACAAAGGCAACCAATAACTCGCACACCAATAACCGTACAAAGACAACCAATAACTCGTAGACGGTATGAGCGACGGAAGTCAGCCCAAAACGTCACAACCATAGATAAGTGACTACAGCAAATTCATTGAGCGGGACAGTGGCCATAAAATGACGGATCGGTTCCGGGACGATGAAAAGAATCGGTACTGTATCCACCGAAAATTATTCAATTCGTGAGTAAATTAGAGGTTGGTAACGTTGATAGATTCAATGGAAAGCAGTTTAAGTGCGCTTTATTTCTCAAATAAAACCGCCCGAAGGCAGTCTACCGGCAGTGTCTTGCGGAAAAGTAGAAGTGAAAAAGAGCCGAAAAGAAGTACGTCTGAAGAGAATCACGGTTCCAGAGCGAGAGAAAGAGAGAGAGAACACATACTTGCTTACACATCTACGGAAAAAATTGAACAAAAAAATGGAAAACGTCTTTCTCTTTTCAATAGTAACAGAGACGTTTTGATACCTGAGAAAACAGGGTGAATGTAAGAGAAATAAACGACGGACATTGTAATATCCCGTGGATACGTATAGGTATTTTCAAGGATGCAAAAGTATGCGATTCCATGTCACCTGACCACACAACAAAATATCACGGACAAAATATCACACGACAAAACATCACGACGATAAAGCTTCTTCAGGAAACCCAGAAACAATCAAACCTAATTCAAACACATGCAAACAAATATATACAAACCTAAACAAACCCAAACAATGATGTTTTATTCGAGTGATGTTTTTTCGTGTTATATTTTGTCGGTTTTTTTTTCGTATGATATTATGACATGCTACCGTATATGCACATGAACGATATGTGAGAGAGGGAATGAAAGAGAGGGGGATATCTGCGTGTCATCCGAAGTCTCTCATAGATGTTTATATACCTATAGTTCGATAGACCGTTGTACCATCGTGGTGAACCACACCACGTGCTCCATACACCGATGTATGGAGCACATAAGGTACCTAGAGACACTACTGTGAACTTTCCTCCTCTCCTGCCCCTCCTCGACTGTTGAAGTCGACAAAGAAATGTGACCGGCGTAACTTTAGCCGTTAAATTGTTCTAGTTAAGTTCACTTTTTTACGAATAATCGCTTCAAGGTTTAGAATAAAATATTATTACGTAGTATGTGGTGAAATATGTGAGAACTTTCGACAACAAAACGTAATGGAAAATCCTTTGCATTTTCCTTTCGAATCTTGTTCTCCTATATTCCTCCCTCCCTTTCTCTTTCTCTCTCTCTCACTCCAGTCTCTCTTTTTATGATTATTTTATGGATATATGATTATAATTGATACATGGTATATCATTTATTAATATATGACTTTTATGAGTATTATTATTATTATTGTTGTTGTTGTTATAATTATTATTGCTTGAGTTCTTGTTAAGTTCTCATTTATTTTACTTCATTTTACTTTAAGTTTATTTTAAGTTTGGTCTCTTTCTACATCGTTTTATTTTTTCATTTTCTCTTTTTATTCTCTTTATGCTTACTTGCTTTGCCCGAATGTCCGGTGGGGCATAATAAAATATATCAATCAATCAATCAATCAATCTCTCTTGACCTCCTTCTCTTTCACGATCCCTTAGAAAATTTTTGCTTACCCTGTACCCTTCTCACAACATCTTTTTTTATTCCCATTTTTCAACCCCTTAGAAGCCTTAATCTTAATTTGTGCCTTCTCCCTCTGCATCCCCAGCGAATAACTTTTCTCGTCGAATCGCGTATTCTTCCCTAGCTCTTTCGTCGCAAATATTTTTTTGCGCATTCTTTATTTATCATCGTTTCTGAGTATTGTTTAAATCCTACTTTAACACATACTCCCTTCTTCGTCCCTTTCGCTAGAAAAGGCGAAAAGCAAAATTGACGTTGTGTATAAGTATAGCAGACCATAAAAACTGTACAGCAGTCAAGGGTATCTTCGCGTTTTTTTTTATATCTCATCTTTTTGCCTCTACCACGAAATTATGATACCTGTATATTTGTAATACTTTATGTTTGTAGCTGATATGCGCTTATATACGATTGAGTTTATAGAATCGAATATGCAGTGAAATATAATATTTTTTCAGTTAGGAAGATGCTCACTTTTTTTTAGTTATGAAAATACATGTGTTTTAAGTACAACGGATATGTTCATTTTTGGTTACGAAAATGAGTAAAATTTAAGGAGAAGATGCATGTGCTTTTGCCTTGAACATGCATAAATTTGAAAAAAATCCATTAAATTATGTTTTTTTTGTAACTTTATTCATAGAAATTCATCGGAATAACGAAAACAATACATTGAACAAATATTTTGACTTATTGAAATATCGGAAAACACACACACAAAAATATATATATATTGCAGTGAAGAGAATGAAACGTGGTAATGGAAATTCATTAGTAGCAAAGATGAATTCTCTTTGTCTGCAAATGTGCATCACTTCCAGTGAGATAAATTCATTAATTTTACTACTGAAAGATGCGCGTACTTCGGCTACTCAGATTTAACGAATTTAGCATCAGTTATATTTATTGATACAAAAATTGCATAAATATTGGGTAAGTAAGTGAATTAATTTATTTGCATCCATTTTAATTATAACTGCCTGTACAACATTTACTGCATTTTTGTCTCTTTGAAATCTTATTTTTCACAATTCTTCGTACTACGATCTCCTCACTCTTCAACAAGTATTTACGATCTCTTTAGTCGACATTGTATCGGAAATTCCGTGTCCTCATGATACGGAGAGGGAGAGGGAGAGAGTAAGGGCCAGTTACGACTGGTCGAATTCGGAAGTCAAATCGTTATCGCAAATTGCGCGTCCGCCACTTTGAACTCACCGTACTGAGTGATCGATATACGTCTTCCCTCCGAGAAAATAAGAAAGTATGATATAAAAAAGGCTATTCAACCCACGTACTCTTGGTTCAGATGCGCCCTTAGTTCGGCCCCCGATTTAAGGACGACAGGGTGCGCTCATGTCGATCGGGACGATCTCTCGTGTGAAATGGTCCGCGAGATAAAGGATCATGAGAATTGGTGGCCATGCAACGATCGCCTCGGCATACCACATACATTGAGAGTCACGTTTGTTCCCTTTCCCTCCTCGATCTTCATCCCTATTTCCCCTTTCCTCCCCCCTCTTTCTCTTCGTTAAATTCTCAGCACGAAGCTCGAGCCCTTACTCCGAGGAAACGAGGAAGATAGTGGGACAGAAGAAAAGAATACCTATAATGCTCGTGTGACGAACGTGTGACCGAATTTTCGTGAACGAAAGGACATAAAAAGACGAGAAGAAAATCCGGTGAATCTTCGACCAAACTTTGCTCGAGTTTCGTGCCACTTTATTTCAACTTTCATTCGTATATATCTGCGTATGACTACCCAAAAATAACTTTTTTCTTTTCCATTTTATTTTATTGATCCTCATTTTCCTTGAGCTGACATTTTTTTCCTTTCATTCCCTGCTTTGAACATTTCGTTTGGCTCACAAAAAAATAAATCGATTTTTGTAGACCTTCACAAATATGACTATTCTGTGTACCTTCAATTTTGTTAGAACTCATCTATGTGCTAGAGCATTCAAAACTATTGTGTACGTACTTTTTCATCAGTGGAAAAACGGTTACAAGGGGCACTTCACCTCCCAGAGCGAAATATGTTAAGGCCTGATTTTACAGTTTAAGCCATCAGAAGTTCAACTATTTTAGGGGAAGAAAAACATAATTTATTCTTGCCGAAAAAAATAAAAAATCCGGAATTGCTGCATTGAATAAAAATACTAATAAATGCATTTTTTAAATGAAAACTTAAAGGATTGAAAATACATTTCATACGTTTTCGATAAATCCTAATGAATGGTGGGGTTCAAATGGCAATAAATAATGAATTAATTTTCGAAAGGGGGAGGGGCAATAAATCCATTTGAGGTTATAAAAACAAGAGAATAATTTCAACATTTTTATTTCGACATGAAACTCAACTTTTCTTATTTGTCAATTTTTTGTACAATTTTAGATTCTGATCATCGATTCACAGACATTTGTTTTGAATTTGATCGAAATCGAGAATATTATTATTTTTCACTAAAGTGAATTAGGCAGTTCCTTATTCGATGCAAAATTTCAACCAAGAAAATTCGCTCAACTTATTGTCACGAATATTGTTTTTTATCTGTAGCGGTGACTGCGATTCGGATTTTTCCGGCCATCCTGTTTTCTGTTCATTGTTTTCTCGCAGCCTAGATCCGGCAAATAGCGAATGATTCTTCAACACATTTTTTTGTTTCTACATTTCGCAACGATGGTACACTTTTATTAAGAAAAACTTTGTTCGTTTCGCGATGCACTTCGCATTTCCGGGAGTGTGCTTATCCCCTCAGGATGCCTCCGCGACAGGTTCAGCGACGAGCTTTTTGTCCAATCGATATCGCCAAGACGCGATTGGGAATGTGACTTGTGCGCGAGAAAAAAGTTTGTTATACGAAATCCGCTTTCAGTTTGGTGAAAAAGAGGAGCAAGAAAGTGAGGATATAGAGAACGAGAACAAAAGTAAACGACATAGAGACAAAGAGAGACGGAACGTGAAAACTATTTTCATTCCACGCTATTCGTGTCGTAAAGAATTTAATCTACTTTCTTATTTCCTCGTGGGATTACGTGTTTTTCGGATAAACGCTTGAAAGATCGCTCCGAGTCTCATGCCTTGTCAAAATAAAGTGTGGTGATGAAAATCGGAGTGTCAAAGGTTTTATCACGCAGTTGCGACAGAACTGAGTGTTTATAACCTTTCGATTTATGCTATGAGAGGGCTGAGAACCTTGAGCGGGTCAAAAGCTCCTATTCACTCTGAATAAAAAAAGCATATCCATTTTTTTGCAATTATTTGCAATTTGAAGTATATTTTCTTGTTATAAGGTTAAGATACTTAACCCTTCGAGGGCACACTTCCGTCGCCAACCAGTATGCACGACCTAGTGCAGACTGAGTCAATTTGACCCATAAGGTTTTCCAAATTGTTGAATTCATATTTTGTTTTTTTTTGTGGAAGCGTTTTCTTTGTAGTATATGATCTATATTTTATGATCCTAAATTTATATTTTGACAAAAACGAAAATAAATGCCGAAACATTCGCTCAAAGTGGGGCATGCGCTGGAAAATTGGTACTTATACGAAAAAAGTTATGGGTTAAAACGACCCAGTATGCACTCGGCGGTTTAATATAGGTGAAAAACATTACTTTTTAAGAAACAAGTTTTTAATCAAGAACTTTTTAATTCTTAACTTTTAATCAACAACAACATTATTAATTCGCTTGAAAATGTATTTGTATATATAGTAAAGAAGTTGTACACTATTTCCGTATTATAAGATGTGTCAATAATCACATTATAAACAATCTTGTGAAGGATGTCTGAACGCGACGGGCTAAGTATACTTTATTGTCGAATCAACCGCTAAACTGATGGGTCAGAAATAGAAAAACACTATTATCTTAAGCTAGAAAATATTAACTAAAAATATTAATGGACGTTACAAATGAGTCGGTTCTAAACTTCCTACCGTCGGTTCGATTCCACATTTATCTTGAATGGGCTTAATTAGGTGTTAAAGTATCGGAAAGAGTAATTGGTAGCGATGTTCCCGGTCTTATCTTCGTCTGGGCCTTATTTAGCTCAGGAGAAGCATTTTTGTATCTAAACTGTTATCGAAGAGGGATTATTGCCCCGAGCAAGGTTTTTGTAGGAAATTGGTAATCAAAAGTCTTGTTTCATTGACAATGTAATTGGAAACACGATCGGACCGTTAATTAAAAAAATGCGCCGCACTGGAATAGTAGAAAGGCTGGTAATTGTACATTTTTGGTCCCGCTGGGATAAGTACCCAAATATAGATCCAAAGATATGACAAAAATATTAAAATTCGTCGTTGCGCATTCGAACAGTTCAGAGTAGAAAATATGACGGAAAAATCCCCAGGAGTCATATCGGGGATTCCTCCTTTAACTTTATGTCAAACTAATTAGATGTTGTTATAAGGGTCCGATCGTCCTAAAATATCAAATTCCATTTCTTCCTCAAGAATACAGCTGATTCAAATTTCATTCGTCGTCTACCTGCAACGCAGACGATCTTCGAATGTTACTTCTAACTTCATGTATTACTATAAAAATTATTTCAAAATTTAGGAAAATCTTGATTACGACATCTCAAACACCGATTAATATGGTTTCATTGGATCTTCGCATTCTTCAATAGTAGAATGGAACTTCGGTGGTATCTTTATATGAAAGGTTTGAACCTCAATTTCTCCACCATGTTTTCCCAAAATACGTCGAGTTGAAGCTCAACACGTTTTTCTGTCAAGGCGTAAAATTGTATGGTCGTCAATTCCACGAAATAATCATTTTTCGAAAAAAATTTGCAGTTTCTCTATCCCAACATCATCAGTTTTGTTTGATTTCGTATTTGTCGGAAAAATCAGTGTATTGTTCCCTCATACGTATGTAGACATTTTGATGTGTGTGCCACTCGAGATCGCGGAGGATAGAGAAACTCTTGGGACATGTTCACATTGGAGGTTTTTCAGCCTTCTTAACGAAACATACGAAGTAATTTATAGGTGAAGTCTCATTTTTTATCTCCTATCTCTGCGGTCCAATGTATTTTTTCCAGCCATCTTCTTCATCCTGCTTTCTTTCTCGCTCTCTGTTTTATTTAATTATATAATGTAATATTATTAATTAGAATTACTAACCGACGCTGGTGATTCACCGGTCAGAGTGCAACTCGGGTGATCACTGAAGTTAAGCAGCGTCAGAAGAGGCTGATATTTGGATCGATGACCGCTTAGCCGTGCTTTGGCTGGTGCATCGACCAGTGAGCGGGATTCCGATTTTTCTAAGGCCCTGGTGTACGTACTTTAACAAAAAGTGTGTACACTAAGGCAAATGCGGTATACTGTAGTATAAGTTGGCTGTAACCGCAATGGGGGTTACGCTACAGGTGGGGTATTGGACAGGGATGTAAAAAACAATGACGGAGATAAGAAGGGATGAAATAAGAGAAAAAGAAAGGAGACGGAAAAAAGAGGGTCTTTTCAGTTTTAAGAACAGATTTTTTTTCTATTCCCAACACTAAAAGTACAGTCACAGTATTTGCCAAGTCCGAGCGAAGTCCGGTGGTTCAGGCATCATTCCGATATTAGTGTAGTCAAAAAGTCACGAACAAGCAAAGACGTGTAAGCAGATACATTATCATTTTTCAAAAAACCGCCAAGCACGCCAAAATACGTCTAACCTTTATATCTATCAAAAACAAACTAAATATTCAAAATGACGCCTGATAATGTCAACAGATGTTGAAGACATATGTACCAATATAAAAGAAACAATCCAAAATTGAATTCACCGAATGTAGCTAACGAAGTTTGAAAAGTCACCTTATTTTTTAAACTTCGTATATTGTCCTAAAGAATTTATTAAACTATCAATATATGTATATATGTCTATCCACCTCCCCTCCCTTTACCTCTATCCTTATTTATTTGTGGCTCTTCCTCAACCATCAGCGACACCTTCCTTGCACTCATGTTTGCCTTGTACAGGACGTGCACGTTCTCGCTTCTGTCATCCGAGTGAGAATGTAATGAAATAAGGATCGAAGAAATCGCAAGGCTTCCGTCGTGCCACGACGAAAGAGTTTTTGCGAAGTACCCGAAATGTGTACGGAGGGCAAAACTACCAAGCTTTTTCACTGACGCATGTGTGGAACGAGCTTTTCGAACGGTCTGTACGTGTTCGATATATGCATACAAAAATCAGCAGACATGTTGACGGGTTTTGTAAAAGTTTTGTGAACGAGTTCTCGCTTCGCAAGAACCTCCAAAAAGGAATCTCGAATAGGAAAAGAAATCGTGGCTGCGCAGACGCATGTAAAGTCGATGAACCGGAAAACCACTTCGTGACAACAAAATGTGCAATTCTTTTTGTCCTTTTTTCCGCGTATTCGTAAAATATTCAGAAAATCCCCTCGCTCATGCATTGTGGCAAAAGTATTTTTTTTTTATAATGAAATATTAATAAGTATTAATACATTTTATCGTTTATAAAATTAAAAAAATGAAACTTTGTATTTTCGATTCACTAAAAAAACATTTGTATAATCGCATTTATATTTGGAATTTTTAAAGTAATGGAAATCGCGAATTGTTTATAAAAAGTTCCATTACCATCCAAAATAAACAATTATAATAATTTATTACTGATATTTGTTAATAATAACTTTTAGGCATATGACAGGAAATGTTGTGGTCTGTGGTCTCTCCGTATTGAATGTTTACGAATTTATTCGTTTGTTTCGAATTTATTCACTAGAGGGATACATTGCTGAATCGCAGTTCGCTGTAGGACAGCGATTCCTTTCTCACAAAAATTATTTTAAGTCGTTGAATTCTTGGAATTTTCGCAAGATCTTTGTAATCAACCTTGACAACAAAGCAGTGAAATTCAAACGTCATAACGTATAAGATTTTTTTTTGGGAGTAAAGTTAGCGTCACTGAAATACAAGAAAGATGATTATGTTTCGATTGCTCGTATTTCCTTTAAAAAAATCTTCGTTACGAGAATTATTCAATTAGTTTTGTATCGTTAGAGGTATAGAACTCGAATCAATAAAAATCCTTTAAAGTTAATAAGTGTATGTAATTAAATAAAATAAATATTATTATTTTTGCATGTTAATTAATATTCAATTTTTTGTTTATAAAGCCACTCTCTAGCCACTCGAATTTGAAGACCACATATTTTTGATATCTATTGACGCAAGCTCTAAGTCAACCGTCCGGTCAATGACCAGGTACCCGGGTATCCAGCTTTGCAGATAGAATTTATTAACTTTTTCTTTAAAAAAAGTGTATAACCGTCTGGATTCCCCAAATTTAAGTAGTTTGAAACTCAATTTTTGTCAAATTTGTTTATAATCAATTATTTAATAATAGTTATCAACTATC